>JAMKCH010076654.1:0-91986 GCA_023653785.1 Ophioderma brevispina | reverse complement strand
ATATTGATCGTATTAGTTGTAATGAAGGTGTTGTACGCTATATATTTCATTTTCTGTGAGTAGATGTTCCCATGATTCAGTCAGTTGAGTATACGGTTAAATGTGCGAAGGTTGTGATCTCTGTAGTCACGGTTAGTGATTGTTGTTTTGTGGCATGCTTATGCATAAGTGATGTAATGAGGACTATTGGGAAATGATCTGTGGTGTCAGTGACAATTATTCCATGATGTGAGTCTGTGTCAGTGGAGCGGTGATAATGTTATCAATGATCGTGGCTGTGTTATGGGTAATTCTTGTAGGTCTGTAATTTTAGGGATATAAGAGTTTGGCACAAGTGATTGTGTTGATAAAGGTCATAATGTGTTGAATGAGGGAAATAATGAGAAGATGACATTAAAGTCACCGACAATATAGACATCAAGGTTTTGGATTTTATTTAGTTCAGTGAGGAGAAGCTGCTCGAGCTATGTTAAAAATTGGAGTGGTGTTCATGACAGTTCTGTAAAAACTCCGACAGCTATGTGTTTGGGTCTATTGTTGGTTTTAATGGTGGGAGTTCGATGAAAAGTGAGTCAAATTCTGTTTGCTTTTTGCTTAGTTTGTAACTTTGTGGTGGGTTTAGGGTCTGGTGTTGGGTCGTGATTTTGTATGAGAGGTTATTTTTTATGGGGTGTAAAGACAAACTCCCCGTCCTCTGCCAGTGAGTGCGCCTGGAATGTACGTGTAGCCATTAAAGTGAGGTGGTGATTTGGTGTCAGTAAGCCACGTTTCCCAGAATGCTAAGACAGAGAAAGAGTGGTTGAGGTGATCAAGGTAGTTAGTGATTTCTTTTCATTGATTTGTGATACTACGGCAGTTGAATTGGAATATGGAAAATGAGTCGTTGCTGGATGGTTTTATTAGTGTGTGAAATGCTGTCGTAAGTGTGATAGCGGGAGTTCGACCAGAGTTGTTTGTGGATGTGGTGAAGGATGGGTGGGCAATGTTTGAGATGATATGGGGTCTGTGAGTAAACGGATGATTGAAAAGGGAATGAAGTTGATGTGCTGTTCAATTAGTGTGGTGAAAAAACTCAATAATGATGCGCGAAAGTCTTTCGTCGTGAAAACGCTGGATGGTTACATGCAGTTCGAGTAGCAGGGCATCGCATACTGAAAAGTTAAGTCAAAGGAAATAATGCGATGGGGTTACTAAGGAGAGGAGGAGGGGGAGAGGACACGAATGAGGAGAGAGATAAGAGAGGAAGAGGAAAGTCGTGATGAAAGAGAGGGGAGGGGGAACTCGAAGAGATTGGCTGGATGAGTTGGTGAAAAAGGAAGAGAGTTAGAAGAGGCAGATGAGGAGGAGGGTAGATAAAACGTGAAGCAATACCTGTAGACATGGATGTGTGACAAGTCAGACAAGACGAACAGTAAAAAGAAAGCACAGAGGTCTAAAAACCAAACAAGTGGCTTAAGAAATACAAAAAATAGAATGTTTTTTTTTTAAAAAGTAAATAAGAAAAGAAAGGAAGGAAGGGTTAATGAAAAAAATAGCAAAGGGACAAGAAGCAAGTAGTTGGGAAAGTCAGAAAAAGAGTGAAAATGGGCAGAAGAAAGTCGCAAGAAAGACAGAGAATGAAGAAGGCAGACAGCGGTGAGCTTAGTAAGTGCGGGCAAGAGGAGGTGGACGACTGTTAGGAGAGAAAGTAGTATATGGATACAGAAGGACAGGAGCGTCACTGTGAGATTAGAAGAGGAGGATCAGGAAGTGAGGATAGACGAGCAAGAAAAAAGGTAAAAGGGACAGCCAAGACAGAAGAAGGAACGATAATTACAGGAATGGGCACTCCAAACACAAAACAATACAATAAGGTAATTAACAATATATATAATAACAGGTATTAAGAAAAAATACAAGTACTTATTTAACTAACTTCAATAATCAAGATAAAATCAAAAACTAGCTAATAAAGTTAAGATATATACTAGCAAATTAACTAGCACAAAATTTATGATAACTTAGAAAAAAAAACCAGTGGTTTATGTATGAAAAACAAACAAACCAACAAAAAATCTGTGCAGAAAATTTATGTAAAAAGGTTGTATAACACTTAATCTGCATGTGCACATGGCCTACATGATTACTTATACATATATACGCACATACAAATGATCAAATGAAAAACTTCATATTTTGTAGGGGGTAATGTACAAAAATAAATAAATAGTAGTCAGTGCGAAATGATTTAACGGTCTTTCCAACCTGCATCATTGGGGTCTTCAAATATCCCAGAAAAGTGAAGAGCAACTAAAGCATACACAAATGGGGAAAGAGCAACTGTGGCGTTCTAGTGATGAACATAAATAGACCCATCAACAGTGAAAGTTGGAAAGTAGGTTAGGTACCATGTCTAATCAGCACAAGAGCAGAGATGTAAAAAAAAAAAACAACTAAAATGCTCATAAAACAAATAAGGGATACATAAGTACAGATGAGACAGTGGTTTATTTACTCTAATGAAGAGAGCAATCAAACCAATCAACAGTTCGAGTTGGAAAATGGATTGGTTACCTTTAAGATCCAGCATGAAGTCAACATCAGTGACGTCAGTGTGTAGTGTATCATTTGCAGCATAAAAACGTAAGCGTTGTTCATGACACTAATGCACAAGCGCGCCTGAATAAAGGTGAGGCAAAACATATACGCAGAGCAACTCTGAACGCGTTGACGTCACTGAGTCGAGGAAGGTAGTTGGAGTATACTAAAAACGTTCATTATAAATAAAACCCTGTGTAGCATTATTTGCGGCAGGTTTTGCATCTAAAATCTGAATCATTTGATTTGATTGAAAAAGGACAATTTTACATTTAATATCAATCATCATCGAATTTAGCATGCTAGTTTAGTCATATCTATCTGATTACTCCTATTTCAAAACAATTTCAAATAACAACGCGAAATCCAACAAAAACGTAACTTGACCAAATTTATTTTACACCTATTTCATAGCGGTCAGTCGAAGTCAGTTGAGTTGCGGAAAAAAAATAGCAGTATTTGTGTGACCTGTGCTTTGACTGTGAGCTAAGATTTTTTTTTGGTACAAAAAACCAATTACGACATTTCTAATTTCTTGTTGGGAAATTCACCCTATTTTTTTATTGAAATATAAGCATATAAAATTAACATTTGTTTCACTTTTAAGGTATTTCTAAAGCAAAATAAAAAATAAGCAATCTATTGAGTGCATAACCTTTAATATGAAGGCACTACATATGACAGAAAATACGGATATCATGAAATCTCTTGTTGCACCTTTAATTTTAGCTTATTATCATCATGTGTCACGAGTTTTTAGATGTATTGGCTCGGTTTGTTCTTATTCATTACACATCACTTTTACTGTTATCAGGAAGTAAAACATTTTAAAAATAATTTTGATCATTTTTGTTAACAAAGGAGAGAAATATTACCAGCTCTTTAATGAAATCGGCTAAGACACATCTATAGTGAACAACCACTCATCTATTGTGTTCCAATGAAATAGGCTTGTACTTAAAAATATTTGGATTAGTTAAGGTAAGAGTTATAATAGGTTAATGGGCTTTAAGGGCTGGTAATCGGTTGTAAGCACAAAAACCGACGAAGTAGTCTCTTAAAGCCGTTTTCAATCGTATGCCAATGGAATCAATCGGATCACCAAAGATCATATTTTGATTATCTGTGTGATTATTATTATTATAACTTGGTTTGGCTGACGAATAATGAGAATTAATATTTTTATCAATATAGTTCCTGTTAGTTAATAAGTACATCCAATAAGGAAGTTTGACCAACATAGAACTGTGCAAAATCGTCATACTGATGGTTCTGGTAGGAGAAGAAAGTGATCAGGTACGCGGGCAAATATTTCCTTGTTTAAATGTAAAAACAGTATTCAAATAGCGTCGTTTTTTTTTCCTTTTCCCCTGTTGTGTACTTCAAAAGTCATCCGTTCAACACAAGATACTTGTGTTCAGGGCCTAGTTTGTTCCGTTTAGTAAAAAAGTCAATTTTTAGTGTTTGCCGTAAAATCAATATAAATCCTTAACAAAACAACCGGACTTCAAAAAATTTGGCATGGAGTAAAGACAACATATCAATAATCTCACCCTATAGGTACAGAAAAGTAAGAACATTTTGTATTATTAATATTTTTAAATGGCCAATCGATAGGGCAAACATTTTTGGGACAGCCTGTATTTTGAGTTTTTTTAGTCACATGGGGCAGCCAGTGAGCAGCTATAGCCCATTTGCGCGATCCCCATAATGCATCTCGTATTGTGCCCATTTCAATCCGGGAGTAATGTTTCAAAAAAAAAAAAAAAACTTGTTCGTTCGCTTCGCCGAACAGTGCCTAAAATTACAATACAAGTACCTTTTCACGTAAAGTTAATCTTACAAAAAATGTAGAAGAATATCAAAGGAACAAACAAACAATCGAGGCACTGGTGTTGAAATTCACGCCAAAAGTGACGATTACACAACTATAGTGCAACGTCACAGATAGGGTAAGTTTTGTGGTATTCTCGTTACGCTCTTAACCGTATGTTTTAGCCGACTTGAGGCTAGTACAAGTTCCCGGAGGGAAATGGGCACAATACGAGATGCATTATGGTGATCGTGCAATGGTCTCCCAGTGGGCAATCGACGCTGGAACGTCGAAAAGACGTCGAGAGGTTTAGAAATTTACACACTATTTATGTCGAAAATGCAAATCGATTTGACGTCGTTCTTAAAACGTCGATTCAATTTGCATTTTTGACGTAAATTTATAAAAACCGTCGACCTGTTTTCGACGTGCCAACGTCGTTTCGACGTCGCTCTAAACGACTATGCCCGCTGGGCTATTGAATCGCACCCTACAATCTATTCCATACAAATGAAATCACTACGCGTACGTAGCGTGATTACAGTGAGAAAAAAAAGTGTAAATACTGTGCAGACAACACACGGCTGTTTGAAAGACTCATTTATTAATATGACAAACCAGAATCAATCAAACAGAAACATCAACGGCGACACACTTTTGACAACTAATTTGGGTTATTTGTACCACTGACTGCACCCTGTGTAAATTTTACGAAGTTTCATTGCGGGCAAATGTGATTTTCTTTAAAGTCTAGTTTAACACGTCTGGTCTCTCTATGGATGGAGAATGGGCATATAGAGGGCGCTATAACATACAAATCATGGCCTTGTAGGCTTATGTCAAAATTGCGTCGCCACTGCTTAAAATTGCTCTAAAAATAAAAGACGATTCGCATGGGGTCAAACAGCTGTGAACGGGGTCCGGCGATTATGCAATCTCTTTGTGATTGTTAGCGATGCTCAAATTAAAATGCCGACACTCTTTTGTCCGTTTTGGGTCCTTTCATATTTAATAAAGCGTGCACATGTTTAGACCACTCACTAACTTTAGATCAATTTTGGACGGTCAGCAACGTAAGTGCATTGTAGAAATCGTGGCTGAAAGTTTCGAGTCCTAGATGAAAAATGCCATATTACTGCTGTACTGTTAGGTGTATATTTTCACTGAAAACTAGTATCATTTCACTAAAGCTGGTCCAATTAGGGGCCGTTTATATTTTACTTGAAAATTGGTCCCGTTAGGGGTCACTTTCAGAACCCCTGGAAACGAGCACGGGTGCCCAACAACGAAAAAACCAATGAAACCCCCCCCCCCGGGTCAAACGTTCAAATTAGTCAAACTTTTTATCCTTTATTTCTCACACTGGGCAGTCTGGGGCACTAGAGCTGAACGCATAACGATGTATAAACACTGCGTATTTAACGAAAACAGCGACAAATTCACACCGGAGACAACCGGAACATATGTTGTAATATGCAATATACTTTTACACCTTTAAGTGTTCGTATAGAGTTTTCAAAAAATTCTCCAGTAATGATTGCTCGCCAATCATCGATTGCGGCAGAATGATTACGATCAAAGGGTCGCTGATGGATCCCTTCCTTTTTTGCGGGTGAATGGATAAACAGATTAAAATCGGATTGGTGAAAGTCGATGTGCTTCCTTCTTATCTCTTTCTTCCATGATTGTATGAGGCTAACTTCATTCCGCCCACTGTCATAGAAAGTGGGTGGGCGTGTAGCCACCGCCCAATTTTTCGATCGAGCAAGTTACAGGACTGCAACTAATAGGGGCCCCATTCCAAAAAGCCCCTAAAGAGCTAAAAAGGGCAACAAAATAGATTAGGGTTTGTGCGCTTTTTTACCCCCAGATTTAAAAGTTCGGTAAAAAAGGTCCACTTGGGACGAATTTGGGGGGGAAGTGCCGTTTAAAAAATGCCCCCCTAAAAAATCCTGGTTAAGGGCCTGCATCAAGTTATTTTCTATCAATCAAACTTCTAATGAACTATTTAATATCGAAAAAAAGTCAACAATCGGATGCTTGTATTTCTGTAATTTACCGTATAGCTATTTTAACATATCCTACCTACAAATGATAGGACTGAAAGTCACCTAATAAGAACAGAATCAGAAATTTTATTCATTACTGTCCGTACAGGCATTTAAAATCTATCAACTTTTCATTAAATGCTAAATGCTCCGAGGTTTCTGTGCATCGCGCTCGACGGGAACTCCCTACACCTGCATCGATACACGGTAACATTATACGGCAACCATAAAACGTTTAGTCACGCATTATAAAGCGAACCACTTACAACTAATTTAAAATCATGACTATCAAATTTGCATGAGAAAATATGTTTGGAAAGTGAACATTGCATGGGTTCCCTCCCGCACCCACTCCAGGACCGCTTGGTATAATACAATTTCTATGAATGTACTCTACACCCCAGGCCCTCTTGATATATATATAACTCCTATGAACACTGTACTATTAACAAAACAAAGTCCCTCAAATATATTTCAGTTTTTAAACCGTTGACCATATATTATGATTATAAAGTGAACCACTTCCATTTCAAATTATTAAATTTTCAGGAGAAAATGTGTTTTGGAAAGTGAACATTGCGCGGGAGGGGACATTCTTTTTTAAAGACTGCGTTTAGAGTTATGAAGAAACCTCATTGTTGTTAGAACATGTCAGTCAAAAGAAGGTTAATTTTGCATTTTAAAACTGTAGGAAAGCTACAGAATGCATTTCTTTAGCCAAAAATCATGGTAAGCAATCTATCGGGGGGGGGGGTGTCTTACCTATGAAATCACTACATTATATGGATGCCCCAAAATCTCTCGTTGCACCTTTAACATAGGTCTAGCCTGTGATTTATTTTGGGGATCGATAAAGGCATACATGGTAGGTCTATCGTCGATTCCCAAGATCTATTTCTTTGTTCGTTAGTGCTATACCAAAGTTGTATATAAATGTTTCATGCTTTGAATTCCACTGAACTAAATTACGTGTTAATATAGTAGGTATCTTCCAAAATAAGATGATTAAAAGATAAAAAACATGGTGCCAAACTCCGGTGTGAATAGCAAGCACTGACTGGTGTTATTGGCGGGTGGTGTTAATTAAAAGCTGATTAACATGCCTATGGGTATCAAACACTATCTAAAATGGCTTAGAGAGTATTTTGGTGGACTTCTTTGTATATCGAAGTGATATACTATTTGAGATGAAAAACAACAAAAGCAACAATAACAACTCCTACTTTAATGTAGGACATTACACCAACTATCTTTAACACCAATCATGTTGTTACATTAACACCCACAGGTGTGGTCATCTATTGAAGTCGGACCAGTGTTTGATTTACACCAGAATCAAATCAACGTCAGTGGTGTCGGATAGAAGCAAATCAACACCCAATAGTGTCACATGGGAATCTATATTAATTATTGTATTATTAATTTGACACCAGTAAATAACACCAGTATACGGTGTCAAAAGAACACCCGGCAGTGTTATATTGATTTATTTAACGCACAACTTTATTATTGAAACCGGACCGATAAAGGCGCACTCAATTTTCAAACAAATCTTTTTTTTTTGCTGCATAAATTATACATAATACTTGTCCATATACTATAAATCAATGTGTGAAATAACTAAGCTCAAATCGAAGTCATTCATTTAGAAAATCACAATTTTGTTATAAAATTCCGGATCCGGAATTTTTGTTATACATCATGAAAATGAAAAATCCGATTCATCTCTAACTTTGGAAATGAGTATTTTAGGTGACTATCTTTAGTTCTAGATTACTATTTTTAATTACTACACCAAAAAAGATGTATTTCGAAATCTTTGAGTCGGCCTTTAAAAACCGTCAAAATCCAGGACCCCGCTTCGGCTTCGCCTGGACCAGTGGCTACGCGCCTGCGATGGCATTTAGTGATCCACAGCTCCCCCCGACTTACCTATAAAAGTTGAGATTTTTGTATCATCCGAACCGTTGGGCTAGGTATAGCATGTGTGATACACTAGACTTCAGCAAACAAATGGAACTAAAGATATTCAACCATCCGCCAGATATGCGGTGGCGAAAAACACCTCAAGAAATTCGCACTTTCGTATTTTTTGTCCGTATTCGGCCAGAAATTATAGTACAGTGGTCTATGGGAGACGGTGATACAAACATTTGCTCATAACACCAAAATTCAAGATCAGAATCAACTGAAATTTTGGGAATAAGCTTTTTTCAAGGATATCTAGTAAAACATGAACAAAATAGAATCACGAAATGCGACTCAAGTAATGGAGCAATTTTGTTCACCTCAATTTCTCTGAAAATGATACAAGCCTTAAATAATTACTACCCATATAAACAGAAAACACGTGCAAGGCAGTATTATAAAGGGGGTACATTCTGTGGTTCAAATCTTCATGTCTTCAGTTTTGTATATATCGAGTTGCAATGACAGTCGCTATAACTCAAGAAGCACTGAGACTAAATACACTCAACTACGACTATACAGTGCATGCGAACATTCTATAAGCATAGCAAAAAACAAGAACATGAAACTTACTTGCCGAGCCATAGGCAATTAAAACGGAGAAGACAACCAGAAGCCTGGAATCCATCACGAAGCGACATACGACAAATATCTGAAAGAGGATTACGTTTGGCCGTTCTTTTTATTCCCTACTTTGCGCTCTCAACCAATCACCAAATTATTTTTCCGCCTACCAGACACGCTGAAAGAGCTTATATTATAATGCGAATGCTATAGCATGGAAGGCGCTGTACCAAAAATTCGTTTCCCTAGCAGGGGATATTGACCAATCACGAAGCGCGAATGGCCCGTGGTCACTGCCAGTCCACACACTGCATATTAATTTTGCCGGTTTGAGCTTTCCAGAATTTAATCGTTTCAGGCGTTGCAATAATGTCAGTAAATGGGTTTATTGAAATATAATTATAATTACTGATATACGCCTAATAGCCGTACGTTCACAACTACATTCACAAAATGTAGTTGGTTGTTTTTCTTAAAGGCATAATCAGTGATTTGCTGATCAGAAAACGAAAGTATCATCTAAAATCAGATTTGTGCATGCCTGTAACAAGTATAGATATCCTAACATACTATACAAGTGATGAGACCAAAAACATCATAACAAGGACAAAATCGGATATCTGAGTCATTACTGTCCGTACGGACACTTACTGCAACACGTAATTGAATGGAGATTCATTTAAACACTGCTGTTTTCTTCCTTTTCTGTCAATATTTCCGTCGGAAAAAGACTAATGAGAATTCTGCAGATTTACCCTTAACGTTTAACCCTCGTCTTACCAAGCCTTTTTTGTAACACGGTTACCCGGGGGGGGGGGATGGTTACCACCCCCCTCGAGAATTCGTTATAAAGCACCCGATGCTTATGATTTTGATACCAGTGGATAGCTATGGTCCTCCTCTTTCCATTGATACCAAAATAAGTACCAACATACCTAGTAAGGCGTCACAATGACGTCATCAAGTCCTCGAGTCGGCAAAATTGGCATTTTCCACAGAATATAGGCGAAAATCCAATTTTGCGCTAAAAACGTAGGAATATCGGATTTTCATGCGGTTTTCAGCTCTAAATGATGGCAATTGTCTAGTTTTACATAAACATAGAGTTTTAGAGCCATACTGGGCATAATATTTTCAAAAATGCACCATAAAATATCCTTGGGTGGCAACCACCCCCACACCCTTCGACTTTGACGGCATACCCTAACCCCGGTGAAGGTGGTACCTTCACATTTTTTCGCTAAAATTGACGCCAAAATTTAGAACGCCAAAATCAGTAATCCACCCGAAAGAGTCGAAATATTTGAAATTTGCAGGAATAGCTTAAAAGTGACGAATATTCTCATAAGTTATTTTTCCAACTGAAAAAATTATAGAAAACTAAGAAAACAGATATGAATTCCCATTCAATTATTGTTGTAATAGGTGTCCGTAAGGACAGTTATATGACTAGAATATCCGATTTTGTCCTTATTAGGCTGCTTTTGGTTCTATCACTTGTAGGGTATTTATACCTATACCTGCAAAAAATGATTTTTGATGATTTTCTTCGATTTTCTGCTCTAGCAAATCACTGATAGTGTATTTTAAAGGCATTGGCAGTGATACTGCGAGAGAACCGAAAAAATGTAGAAATTAATTTAACTTATAAATCGGGGATAAGTGTGTACAAGGCCATAAAATCTGCTGTAATGTAGAAACAATTTAAAACACCAAATAGTGAAAACAAGTATTTGAGGAAATTTTTCATACCGTCTCCAGCAAATAGACATACAGCGACGGCGTCTCAAAATCTGCACTAAACAGCTGATTGTGGTTTACACCGTGCAGAATAAACAAAGACCAATAATGTTTGTGTTTCAGGTCAAACTGTATTGATCATGGTGCACAATATCACGCTGAAAATCTGTGATAATCACCGGGAAAGGCTTTTTTGATCTCAAGTTGGAATTTTGATACGCAGGTATAGAAATTACAGAATTAGATAGAAAGAACTGCCTTTGTCTTTAATACATGGATTTCAAGCCAACCACTTGCAGGTTATGTTCGCGTATCCATGCCAGTAACAAATAGAAAAATATGAATTTTGATGATTTTTTTCAATGTTTCGGATTAGCGAATCGCTGCTAATCCCTTTAAGCTATTACCATGATTACTGCAACTAAAGCTATAGGCGTCGCGTAAGTCTGGAACACTCGACATTCAGAGACAAAGTGTCATATAATACAGTGTCCATTGACAGGTGAATGTATTGTAGTACTGGAATGCGTCTATCTTGTCCACCAACATGCCTGGCTATATTGCATACGGTCTATTCTCCACTGAGTGCTGTATGCATCATTTGTTTCAGCACTCTACCCAAATGTCCTCGTCTACAAGGTCACGGTTTATTCCGTACATGTTGCTATGGTAGCTAGGACACTCTCTCATCGGGAACACTCAGTTTCTTTACACCGGTGTAAAGAAACTGAGTGTCCCCCATGAGACTCACGATGCATACGGCACTCAATGGAGAATACAATAGACAGATGGGTGGTAGAACACTCAGTCACATGGACACTGTAGTTTATGACACCGGCGTTGATCATTACCTCTTCCGTCTTGTGTCTTTTTCTACAGAAGACCGCACAGCAAACCTATTTGAAAAATCTGATTACAATATTCCGTTATAATTATATGAGTAGTTTGGTATGTTTCAGTTCTCCCATAGGCCACTGTGTTGATTTATCTGTGCGAATCCGAACATTAAAATCATATTATACAAAATTTGATTGCTCATGAAGGAAATAATGCCAAATAACTACCCGAGTGAATGGAGACCGCGGGTCTATTATTTTCCGACACCGGTGTGAAAGCAACTTCAGTCCGGCGGGAGTCATAGTCCGGGCTCCATAGACGATAACGGAATAAAGCGTGAAACTAATGTTGCGTGAAGAGTCAACTGAATTGAGTGCCGTATTCCTTATAGACAGGTACATCCCAGGTCATAACTAATGTACTTTCCTACCACATATTTACTAGTATTTTTAAGTTGTATATACTATATTCTTCAAAATAAGCTTTTGGGCCACCCTGATTTTTGACTTAAAAACAACATGGCGGCCAAAATACAAATTCTTACTAAAATGGCTAAAACTATATTTTTTCCGTTGAGAAATTCACACAAAAACTCTTAATTCCCATTTTATTTTACAAACACATTGCTCTTTGCATTTGACAAAGTGAAATTTCAAATTATCGAAAGAATTCAAAATGGCCATTACAAACGCTCAATACATTGATGGATTGCCTTATGTTTATTCTTAAGGATACTATCCTTATTGTTGAGCTACTACAAGAAAGCATAGGGCTCTCATTGTTTCTCAAAATGGCGGCTAAAATGTTATGTTGATGTCTATTTTCAATATACAAGGAAAATGACACTTGTCCTACTGCAAGAAAAAATACACACATTTTGCTGATATGTTTAGGTTAATTTTTCCTATTTGTATCATTGAACCAGTCACAATCACAACTGACTTTGTACCCCCAGTGGGACTAGAACTTGATTAATTTGAATTTGATACCACTAGCGGTAGTCCCGCTTTTGCAGCTAGTCCCTCTTTTTTGCATGGGTTCCCGACCAAAATCCAAGAACCCGCGGGCGTGTTGCCATATGTTTTGAGTATTTACTTCGCAATGAAGAAACAACCACGAACTGAGAATTTTCTCGAGCGAGAAAATCTGAATAGGATTATCCTCGGAATGGCCACTTGAGAGAATATGAATAACAATTGTAATTATGTGGCGGCAGATAGATCGTTCAAATGTCAAGTGGGTCGATGTGGTTGTTTCTTATCTCTTTCTTCCATGCCCTATGTAAAGATAATGTAAACATATCAGATTATCTTAGTCCGTTAATGAAACAGGTGAAACGGACCACATAATTTTCTTTTTCTGCCTCTTCTCCCAACTAATCGACGCTGTCCAAAAGTTGTCCTCTGGTGACACGGGTTGAATCTACTATAGTGTAGTGTCACTACTCCAATGAGAGATTATAGCGCTTTGTTCAGTTAGGCATGTAATCCCTCATTAGAGTCTTGACACTACATATTTACACGGAGGAATGACCGGTGTGGCAGGAGATATGGTCCTCCGAACTCATAGTCCACCCGTGAAGAACGGTGAAGAAAGGGCACTTGATTCAATTGCCTCTTCACGCAATATTAGTTTCTATGACTCCAAAGGACTATATCTCCTTTTACAGGCCGGGATGACAATTAACGCGGCATTATCGTGATTTCAAATCTATAGGTAAATGTCCCCCAGTAACCAATAAAACATTTTCTGGAGATTCTTGTACATACAAGCATACAACTGGAAAGTAAACTTGTCGAGGTCTTCTTTATCTTAGAACGGGTAGAGCAATAGGGTCGTCTCATGGAAGGTGAATTATGTTGAAGGAAATTTTTGCCTTTCAGACAAAACATTTGAAAATGGCACCTCCTGTAGGTTACTATTTTTAATTTAATTAGAAGACTTGTCTGAGGTGTACATACTGATATGTCTAAACATATCACTAAATGTTAATTTTATCGAGACACACAATACACCTTTTGTGTGTCTATACCTTAATTATACCTCAGTTAAATATCATGTCTGTGTTCATAAAAAGGTGAAATTGTCATTGAGATTCATTGCACTTGCAGTTTTCCAATGTCAAGTCTGTCTTCTTGCATTCACACTGCCCTCTGTATCCCCTTAGTATTGATGATTGCACGATACGGTTCACCAGTAGATGAAGCGGTCATTCATTTCATCTTCCACTGTGCATTGGACGTTTCGAAACTCATCACAAGTCTGCTCGATTTGGCAACTCTTGCTTTTGATAATGTTTAACCCATACGAGCTACCACGTACCTTACTCACAACAAATTCTATGCTAGTGCATCTTGTTTTGGTGCTTTTACTTCTTTGTTTCTGATTTAATAATCTCTGCCATTTACTATAAATGCCTACATTATCGGATGTTAATATGAACTAAAGCAAAGTTGAACATGGAGTCTGTGAAAGACGTGAAATCGAGTACTTGACCACCAGACATTCCATCTTATTAGTAATGTCTATAAATCATAAAGTACTCTTTTTATTCATTTAAATGTTTTATTAGAAATCATTACAATGTAATTCAGTGCATTAATACAATTGAAGACTACAGTGGAGGATACCTCATTGTCAGCAGTCCCTTGATCAGTAGGCTGACGGGGTTGACAGGATGGCATGGGGATTGACCTTGAAAACATAGGAATATACACAAAAAGAAATCAATTTGATATCATTATTTTGTGCAAAGATATACCAAAATACCAGTTTAGGATAATTGGTGTCGCAATATTGGAAAACAAAATGACTGACACGAGATTGTGGCCATTACGGCCGCCACAGGTCAAATCCAGCCGGTCCCATTTTGAAATGGTCCAGGTATATACATTATTAGGTTGTGTGCCAAGTGTCATATTTCTATCACAAAGTGCACGATTTATTTGCTAATCCTCTGGAACTATTAGATTTAGGTGTTATACACACTTAAAAATATGGGGATCAAAATACCCCAAAATGTTCACATTTGCCCCCAAGGGTGGGGTCAATACGCACCAAAAGAAAAGGGTAAATTGACCCCACTGATGTTTCAAAAATTGATCCATATTGTGGTTAAATACGGGTGAGTAAAAAAAACTGACCCTGATTTGTCCGCCATTTTGAAATTTCAAATACATATCAGATCTACATAGTTGGTATCTGCGGAAAGCTTTAATTTCACATTATTTTAATTTCCTGTAAGATCATTCCATCGGTTAAGTATATGTGAGCTACAGTCTTTCGAATCACGAATCTCATTGAATAAATAGCCTGATTTTTCTTCTGGACACTGATTCCTTCGCTGAACGAACGCCGTTCATTTCAATGTGAAATCCGTGGACAGCAGAAAACCGACTACTTATTCAAACGACTGTAGCTCGCACTATGATTTAGTAAAATCTCAATTCCCTTGGCACATTTCATACCATCTCATTTTCCAGTGTATTGAGAAAATCCACCCCTGGTTTTTTGGGTATGATATATGATACCCAGATCAACAAAGGTCAGTTCATGTCAATGTAGGTATAAGTACAACCCACTAAACCGTGTCCTTGGTGGATGCGCATATTTTAACTCATAGTTGTCGTCAATACCTAACCGAGTGAATGATCTTTGCAGTAAATTAAAGATAATAAATCCAGCTTTCAGATGATACAAATATGTAGTATATTGGTTTACTTAAAAATTCAAATGTGGGACACAATCAGGGTCAAGTTTTTTGACTCACCCTGTATAAACAAAACACCGCCGTTGGTTAAAACGACTATATTTGGGTGCGTATATCTCATTTGAAAAATAAGTACCTTTTGGGGTTAAAAATGACCAAGTTTTTTTTTTCATTAAATAATGCTAACACAAATCTATTCAGTTTTCCCTTCTCTTCTCACTTGCAGTCCCATGCAAGTGAATGGATTTGTATTGAAACTTGATGGTCCCAAGCTGACTTTGTCCCATTGTGCAAAAACAATGAATTAATCGGTTATCCATACCGCACATGATAATTACCTTCATTGAAAAGGGGACTTTGTGGCTTTAAGATGGCACTAGTAAATTTTTGGAATGATTTTACACAATTACCACAAACTTTTGAAGAGGTTGTTGCGTTTTTTTGATACGCCCTGTATAGTTACATCATGATTAATCTGTTTTGCTAAGACATTAGTGTAATCTTGATTTATCATTAATTTTTTAGCCCCAAAACGTGATTTTTGACCTCCCAAAACACACCTTCCGCCACAACCATCATTTTTTTTTTAAAAAAAATGTATAATTTATCTTTCAAATAGAAGTGGTTGCGTTTTGATTTGCCGAGAGTATGGTTTTCCAATTTTGCAATCCAACCAAACCGCTCCACTACTGTTAATATGTGGTAGCTGCTGCAGTAACATACTACGTAAATAAAAAATTGTTCAAGTGATAAGATGAACTTGATATTAATGCAATCAATAATCATAGATTTGTGTTGTTTTTTATAAAAACACCTCTAATATACTTTTCATCTATAAAAAATGAAAGAATCGACCTGAAAATAAGCTCGATATCGCTGGTTTTGTACCGCAACACCGTTTTTTTTATTCCTATGGGATTTACACACATTAAAACCTTGTGTTTTGAGAATGTACAATCATTATAATATCATGAGGTCTTTGTCAACTTTATTTTACATTTTCTTGATTATTTCAACTACGGGCTAATCAATGAATCTAATTTATAACATTGCCAAGTGATATGACAATCCAAACCGCAATTTGTTGAGAAAGCAATAAAACAAGATCTTCCCATTGTTTAGGATATTGCTAAAGAGTTGGATCCCTAATTGGCATAGCTTGTCTCGCCTTTCATTTACAATCAGGATTAATCGGGTGAGATTTTGTGTGATCATATACTATGCCAGTTCCACATAAACACAGTTACATTTGATAATTGCGACTGAGCTCTCACTTCACTACTTTCACAATGCTATTATACCGTATAATCCGCCGTACATACATTAACCAGGGGGAGGACCAAAGAGGTTCTATACTATAGAGTGCAAAACTTTACGTAATCTTTAGAATTTCACCGTCTCGCATTTTTGCCGACCACAAAGAAAACATAGAGTACCACAATAGAAAGCAATGGCCCGACTCGCTTCTTCACATACTGTGGGTGCCGCTTTGCATATACCCTAATCTTGTATGAATACAATTAATGTTGTGTAGAGGTGGCCAGGTATAATAACAGTGTACCTGGATCATTGTGCTAGATACTCTTTTTTCTCAATAATGCAAGCGCGCTTTTAGGTGAAAAGATGTATTCATTGAGGCGGTTTATTTAAATCAAGACGGACTGATGTGTCATTCATTCGTTGTGTGGCCATGGGGTGGACCCAAAATTTAACCAACCCCAATCGCACCCCAAACATCCACACATGGTAGTTGGCGGTTGTTTGTATCGAATTGACATATGTGTGTATACAAGCAACCCAAACTGATAATTATTCCGTTGCAATATTCAAAAAGTTCAGCGCCCAGCCACGAACGACTGGTTTGTTGAATTGCGTTCACACCCCTTGGGGAGAACGCCCGTGTCGATACTAGAGTTGGGAGTTTGGGTGTTGCCAGGCTCCTGAGAGCTCTATGGAAAAAAATCCCTAATCGGCTTAATAGGCCTGATTGATTCCTCCAAACTGCTTGATGAAGTTCATTAAATTTTACCATACGGCAGAATTTAAAGCAATTTTGTTTGAGAACTTGAGTTGTAACGAAGAAATTTGAAGAAAAAATGCATTTGAAAATCAATTTTCACGCCATTTCAAAAATACCTAGGACTAATGAGACCGTTTTATTTATTCAAAGGTAGTCTAGTCTAATGTATATGGGGTCCTACCCAGCCTATTGACTCCCACGAGGTCTGAGCACGGACCGTATACAAACGCAAACGAGACTACGGCGCTAATGCACACAAAGTATACCCGACGTATTGAAAGGATCTGGTCATATCGCACCACATTTTGCTCCAAATTTCCTTTCCAATGACCTGATTTGTCATTTTTTCGTGAAGTTAAGCCCATGGCCCGAACGCTATAGCATCGTCCCTCAGAACCCAGATTTTACCGGAAAGTGGTCAAAATTTTGGTATCAGAAGAAGCTACTTTTTTTCTCATTATCCTGTGAAATTTAGGGCAAATGATGTTGGTTTGGGAGTTACGAGCGAAAGTGTACTCCATGTGGGTTCGACCACCAATACTTAGACTAGGGCTAGCATGTACCCCCCTGCACCCCCCCCCGGGGATTTTTGAAGACAACCATTTTGTGAAAGCTTATACCATAAGCAACTGAATTCAGGTGTCTGCAAAACATCCCACCTGGTTAAACGGTGAGCGGCGCTTTTCAAAATGGCGGCCAAAATGAAACACCCCCCTTGGGAGAGAGTACAACATGCCTCGCAAACACAGAACATCACATCCCTAATTTTTTGGTAACAATAGAAGCTTATGGTCTCCCTCTTTCATGATACCAAAATGGTAGATAACCAACATGCTAGGATTACGTCACAATGACGTCATTAAAGTTCGCATGTTAGCAAAAAATTGTCAATTTCCATAGCACACATAGGGGAAAATTCCATTTTTCGCCACTAATGTTAGGAATATCCACTTTTTGTGCGGGTGTTGGCTCTACTTGATGGGAAAAAGACTAGTATTACAAATTGAGAGATTTGGTGCATTAAGAAATGTTTTGAGTGCTAAAATTGCGAAATATTCAATGATTCCACCATATAATTAGTTACATGTATGTTTTACTTTCCTCAACCATATGACGTCATAGTGACGTCATAATGGGGAGGTGGCATTAATTTTGATACCAATAGAAAAGAAGAACTCTAAGTACCCTGTGGTTATCAAATTTAAGGAATCGGATTTTTCAGTAACGAAATCACGGGGGGGGGTCGGGAGTTCGTTACAAAAATGGCTCGGGGAGACGGGGTTGGGTTGGTTTAAGTCAAAAACGTGACAAGTTATATCGATGCCTCCTAAGATCGACTGAGTGCCAGAGCACTCGGATGAGAAATTTGTGAGGATGCAATCAAGAGGAGCCAATTATCAAGACCTGATTTGGTAACAGACAGATGTGGCAGAGCCCAGAAATGCCTCCACCAGATGATATGATTCATGTTGGAAGTTAAATGTTGGTGCACTAGATACAAGGGGCCATCAGGAGAGTTGATGCAACAAGAGTTGTCTGATTATAATAGTAGATGAAGAATAAGCTGATACAGAAGAAGACAATTAAGACAGAATCAGAAGAGGAGGAGGGAAAGAGAAAATCAATTTCTGAATCAAAGGAGTTGCAATAAAATCGTATACAAAGGAAACAAGGCATTTCTTAGATCGCCAATTGAGCTTTAATACCAATGATTCTTAAAATTGGACGTTCTCTTATCGTATCCAAACACAGTGGTTCTAAAATGTGATTAGCTAGAGGTGGGTACAATGTATGGCTGCTAACGGAATTTGCAAGGTTATTGTCTGGCATTGTTTGCACCAACATTGGGCAGACCAAGAGATGCTCCAGTGTCTGATATGCTTCCAGGTAGACTAACTTCTGAAAGGAAACCTTTGATCGGCCGATTTTGGATCTCAATCAGCTGACACCGCCACTCAGCCACGAGAAGGCAGCCCCAGACGGATGCGGTGGAAGATGCTCACCCGGCTCAATACCAATAGATGCCACTTGGTTGACAGCAAGTCCTCTTTCCACAAGCCAAACTCCCCCAAACTCCTTATGGAGACTATTTCAAAGGACCGGACATGCCTAAGAAACTACCCCGGACCTATTAAGGCGGTCAGCAGCCGAGCCTCTGCCAAGACAGGGCGACCCCTCCATACCAGGATACTGGCAAGCATGCACATGCATGCTACGCTATGCATGTTAAGTCGTCCGATGGAGCTGGCCGAAGGGACACCCCGCGACAGGACGGCAGGATGCATCCAACGACGGGTCAAGCTTACTGGGGATGCCCTCCCATGTACCAGGGCAAGCATTACTCCACACATGAGCAGCACAGGCAAGCGCCGTCGATCTCAGGGCATTACGGGCATAAAGGGTAAAATGGGGAAAAAGGCCCCTTGATGGGCAGAGACCGGAAAGCTCTTGAGTTTAACATGTTTGAGTGCTTTTCGGAGAAGGGTTATGTCCTTGTCTTGAAGCAGATGAAATATGCTGAACGTTGCGGGGGGGTACAGGGGGGGGGGGCCAGAGCCCCAGAAGCGGTTGGGTTTTAGCTGTTTCAGCGCATCAGGAGAGCTCTCGTTATCTCACAATCATGAAGCTGAGGAACTATACTGCCCCTTGCGGGGTCCAAGGTTCGGAGCCCGGGAAGCTCTAAGTAAAATAGATGTTTGAGTGCCTTCGTGAGAGATCTCAGTAATATCTCATTATCTGAAGCAATTGAACTATACTGCCCCTTGCGGGGTGTGTCAAGGGTGACGGGAAACCCGGAACTCTCAGTTTAGTATGTTTGAGTGTTCGGAGATCTTAGTTATCTCATTTTATCTTGAAGCGGAAGAAAACTCTATGCCTGTGACAATACCCATGATAACAACAAAAATCAAACACAATTATTTCGAAAACTCATTGTCAAAGCCCCCTGAGGTGGTGTCCGGGGCATGTCCCCCCCCCCCCCCCCCCTTGACTCACCCTAGTAAGCCATGCGTCGCAAGTGGGTCTTAGAAGAGAGTGCTAGTTCCAAGGTGACGCCTAAGTAAACATGCCTATCACCGGGCTCCAGTGGCGCTCCAGACCAGGTTCACTCAAAGGTGACGCATGGCCACGGCCCCGCGCAGACCGAAAGCATACACCTGTGCCCCGGATGGACATGCGCGCTGATGGTTTCTCCCACAATAAGGGGCGAGCTCCATTCTAAAGACCCCTTTGGTCTCCTTGACATCTTGCATCCTGTGCACCAATTCAAGATTGTCTTTCAAGGGACAAAACGACAGGCGCCGCACTCTCAGCCCGGACGCCGGTGAAAGAAACTTGAGTTGTCCCCCCATGAGAGAGTGTCATAGCAACCATAGCAACATGTACGGAATAAACCGTGACCTGATAGACGATGCCATTTGGGTACGTGTGAAACAAATGATGCATACAACACTCATAAATGGAGAACACACTAGACAGAATGGGTGGTTAGGACATTCAGTCACACGGCCACTGTAGTATATGACACCTGCACAGATGGCCGAACAAGAGAGGCATGAGCACGATCCCGGTCATTCCATCCCTGAGCCCACATTAGACCAAACAACCAAGCACATGTTTGTGTTGAAGTATGTTAGGAATTTCTCAGAGGGAATTTCTTAACAAACAACAGTGCAACTTATGGGGACGCTATGGAACGTTCCACGTATCAATCAGGCGAGTTTTGCCGCTGGATATCGAGGGTCTACCACCGTACAATGTCGAGTTACAGCGCTTTGACTATCAGTTTACTCCGCTATATGTCGAGTTTAGAGCGCTGCCTATCCAGTTTGAACTCGATGTGCCGAGTTTCATAAATAAGGTCCAGAAATAAATCATGTCCAGAATAAATCATGCTGAGCTTTAAAAAACTGGGACCATGATTTTTTTCAAATGTGCCAATCGGGACATGATTTTTTTCTCAACATGAGCAAACTCGGACATGATTTTTTTTACACATACACCAAAAAAATCATGTCGAGTTTCATCATGTTGAGGAAAAATGAAAAATCATGTCGAGATTTTGAAACTGGACGTGATTTATGTCAAACTCACATATAGAGAGCAAACTTCGATGTATAGAGGGAAAAATGGACATATATAGCGCTTTGCTGGAAACTCGACATATAACGCTGCACACTCGACATGGCGAGGAAAACTCGATACACACCGCGGGAAACTCGACATGCGCGGGAAAACTCGCCATGATTTGATATGTGGAGCGTAAAACTTGGGACATGATTTAGTCAAACTCACCAGATTTAGCGAGCACAACTAGATGATTAGAGGGCAAACTGGATAGGCTGCGCTGTAAACTCGACATTATAACGCTTGCCACACTCGACATATGGCAGGAAAAACTCGATACACATCGCGTGAAACTCGACATGGCGCGGGAAAACTCGCAATGATTTGATACGTGGAGCGTGCCATAGGACGCAATTGGTTGCGTCGCTACGCGTACACTCCTTGTCCTTGAAGCTCTCGCAAGCAGGCGTAAGTAGAAGCTTGTTGATTCAACTTATTAACCATCCGTCAATACATCAAGACTCAAGAAACCATGGTTTGCCGGTTCAAGGGGATCGGAGTAAGGAGGCTGGGGGCGTGGTTGTAGTCTAGTTGGTATAGTAGGTCATAGACCATTTTTACATTAAAGCGGGCCCCCCTTTTTTTTTTTCCCCAATTATAGACACTTGAAAGGCTCTAATACTTCATTTTAAGTGTTACTCAAACTAATTCCACAGGTGCATGACAAATTATAAATTAGTGATACCTCATGATTTATCCTGCCTTTTTAAAGAGGCATCCATAAGTGGTAAAATACAAGTTCGTTTCATTTTTTGTGGCCATTTTGAACATAGACGCCCTCTAGAGGCAGGTTAAGCATGCTAAAAAGTGTTCAACTATTCATTGGTGTTTGGTTGCGACTAGGTTGTCACATAGTGCATGAATTTGGATCAAAAAATTAAGATAAATTATGTCAAAAAAGGGCATTAAGTGAATATGGGCCGCCATTTTGAAAAAAGCGCCCCAATTCTTAACCCACCAGATGGGGATTTTTGCAGACAACCTGATTTTGATAGCTATATGTATGAGGTTTCCAAAAATCGTGGTCTCCAAAAATCCCCGGGGGGGTGCAGGTTTTCGGTTATGGGCTCATACCTGAATTAGTTTTACACAAGTATTCTCCGGGGCTCACAATCACGTTTTCTAGCTTCCCCCTCAAACGGTTGAAATATCGGCGCGAAACTTTACAGATGGGCCTTTTAGGTGAAGTCCCTTCATCAAGATTAAACTTTTATATACTTAAAAATCGGATCGGCCATCCCCTTAACGTATAGATTCGTTTTATAGGTGTGGCCTTTTGCAGTAAACCGTTTTCGCACCGTTATGACAGAAAATAACCGTATCATGAGCCTTTAACACCATAGAATATAATACATGTGTACTGGGCATTTATAATAGAGTGCTAATTTTTTCGAGGGATGGCAAATAAATCCGAACCCCCCCCCCCGATATAGTACTAATCTTGCTTTACTGTCTAGATCGCATTGGAATGGGGGGAAAGAGGTGTGCTTACAAAAATTGGTCATCTCGGCTTATTTTCATCGATTTATTCATCTTTTCAACACTTGGAAGCACATTAGATTGTGATTTATTAAACACAACAACAAAGCTATGATTCGTTAACTTAATCAAGTTCAGTCTCTGTCAATCCCGCACAATTATTTTTTTATTCACGTAGTATGCACATGCATGACGGCCAAGATATAAAAAAAAAAATATGCATAATACAAATTCATTCTAAATAGCGTTAGTTTGCCGCGTCTGAAGACACGCATGTATTTTTATAGTGCAACTAAAGTACCCCAAAAACACAGTCCTGTACAAAAATTATACCAAATATTATATAAACAAATAAAACAAAGATATAAACGAAGACATAAATAGGTATTCACGCATGCGTCCAGAACACATTAGCTGGGACACTAGGCACATTTTCTGTGAATAGAAAATTCCATAAAATATGTGATATATTATCTATGTCCTATTTTCAGAATTGTATGCTTGTAGAGTAAAACTCCATCTACACAAGTCTCTGATTTATGTGTTCATCTTGTGATGAAAGTCAACGGATGTTATCCGTATACACTAGAACTAGGTGCACGGTTGTTTGGGTACTCAGTACACTTCAAAATTTTGCAATGACAATAGCAATGCAAGACAGTCGTATCTCAATTGTTAGTATTTTTCTGATGTTTTCCTCTACCACAAGCAAACAAAAAAAGTAATACTAACTTGAACCAACTAGGTAGTAGTCATGTATACCCCACGATTTTGTATGCCAAATGGTGCACAATGTTTCCAATATTATCACACTTTTAATGTGTTAAAATCTGAACAAATATAGGCTCAATTTATTAAATTCAATACCCGAAAGACGAGCCCCAATTCTGACTTCTGTTATGACGTCTCATGAATGTCAAAGGTCGGAAAACCTTTCAAACACAAATAAATGAGCCTTGTGCACAAATGATCTAAATTTTACCATATTCAACACCGATTTATGATATTACTCAGATTGGTTCAAAATTTGGAAGTCCAAAACAAAATCAACCTGTACCACTTCAATGTTACAGTTTAGCATTTAGTCTGACACAAAGTTCGTCCAGAAGTGACGGCCTATGTCCACAATTAAAAGAAGCGTGCAGTTCAACGATGATATTCCTCACAGTGGACGACTCCAACATGACCGCATGCGTCTCGTTATTATAATCCAAGGGGATCTTCTCTGTCTTGAAGATAATTTTGTCCAGCAGTTCAATACGACAAGGTTTTCCCTCGACGACACTATATTCTGCAATACAATCCAGGTATACCACAATCAGTCTGCCTCTAATGTCCTCATTTAGGACCACAAACTGGAATCCCTATTTTGATTAAAAAAACTGAAGCTCTTTTGGCTTAAAACACGACAGCAGACAGTTCAGCTATCAATCTATCCGGTGGCATCCAAATTAATTATAATTCTGGGGACTATGTAATAACGCAAATGCTCATTATTTGTAGATTGAAACTAGCTACAACTATACTGTATAGCTCCTGTTACAACTGGCTCACTGCTGCTCTGAGTCCTTCCAGTGACAAGTAATTTAACTACTCACAGCTAGATCCCCCTTTCCTAATACCGAAAAATAGCCATTACAGCATCATCATGGCATGCATAAACATAACCTACCGTGTAAAAAACTTTCGGTAAATTTACGAACTTTTTGGCAGCAGTATTTCCAGACATTTTAGGGTGAATTTACAGAAATTTCTGTCAATTAACGGAACTTTGACAGTAATTTTACAGAATGTGTCTCATATTATTATGGAAAAAAATGTGTATTTTAACAGATTTTTTTTAACAGAACCAAAAAAAAAAAAGTCCGGAACCATTGCTGCCATACATTTTTGAAATATTTCCGTAAATTAAAATTTTTTATGTTTTTGCGTTTCTTTTTTGTTTTCTGTTTTCTTAATTTACGGAAATTTTTAACAGTGTAGCACTGTCAAATCAGATTTCACACAAATTACATCATCTGCATTGCACCATTTTATATTTATAAGATCATGGGGACCCCTATAATGCCATATGTTTTGATCTCAAGCCTAAACAAGTTGACTCAGTTTCTAAATTACATCTTGGGGAATTCCCATTCACCTCTCTAGTTGTCAACAACAAGTGCATATCTCAACATAGCACTAGGGGAATTCCACTTCCTCTTACACAATCTATATTGATTAAATTATGTTTCCGTCATGATATATAAAAAATCATTATAGAAATCCCTTGATTAGAATGGTTCAAACATCATGTTCTTCACTTTGTTAGCACATGCTGTGGCATTATGTACCATTCAAATCCTAAATATAATTAGGTAATTTCCAAGGACAAGGTCAATTACCAGGTCAAATGTATTTCCGGATTTAATGGTCCATGTACTACCATATGAACAACCTATTTATAACTAAATAAATATGCATTTTACCTGAACCCGTTCTGAAAGGCTTACGTGCACAGAATATTAAACATAATTTATATAAATTATATTTCGACTTTCAAATTCTTTTCATTTTTATGGCCTCCTGTAGAGTCCTACTGTTTGTTGTTTGGAGTATGTTACCAGTGGCACATCAGGCGATATATCTTTCCGTATGCTGCAGAGGTATAGGAAGACGCCGCAATCTGTCACTAGCATAATATGTATTGGCAGCTTGCCGTAGCTATACATCATCACAATACATTGTGGGTAAAATACTTGACACTTTAGAAATCGAATCTTGTGTTCTAGTATACCAATACTTAAAAGGAAAAAATAACATACTTTTATAGCAAAGTTCCATGAATATCCTGATACCAGTTTCATGGCCTTAGGGACGCACCATTACACTTCGGGGGGGGTGGAAGTTTGGGTTAGGGAAAGTTTTTTTTTCGTTGGCTTTTGGAGGCAGGTTTTTTTTTTTTTTTTCTTCAAGTCATGGGCTGGATTTTTTTTGCCGATACTTGAAGGATGTGTTTTATAAGGTGCGGGTAAAGTTTTTTTTTTAATGGAAAGCGGGGAATTTTTTTTTGTTGCTCATATGGTGGGTGATTTTTTTTTTTAACTTCCACCCCCCCCCCCCTTGAAGTCAAATGGTGCGTCCCTAGTGATGCATGCATGACCGCACATTGGACAATTAACATGACAAGATGCAGATGTAACTGCGCCAATTCAGTATGGCTCGGACAAGCAAATAAGGGTATGAACCAGTGACTTGGTTCTTATCAAGAATTTTCAGAGCCATAACACACAGTGTAACACCATCTTTCAGGATATGTTGTGCCATCAACATACATCAGCTCACAATCCAGAATCTAAGCGAGTTCCACAAAGTGCTGCAGCTGTCTTGCGAAACTTTCGCCAGTAATTTCACAATATGAGATGCACAAGTCGGCCTGAATGCAAACATTTATAAATAAGAAGCCACATTTCTCAATCAAAACAACATCCGTTCTAAGCCTTCCTAGAACGGGATTCAGCGGAGCATATCCAAGCTGTCGCAGCATTCTCTTAACACAACGTCAACTTAGTGGCCTCCCAATTAGCTATTGTCTTAATATGGTTGGGATGGCCTCAATGTACTGTTGAATCGGATACACACCTTGACTTATAGTCCACCGCCATCAAAGATACAGAGGCACGAACTTCTGGGAAAATACCGTGAAAGACGCACAGTTTTATGAGTGACGCATGAACCACCTCGCTTATTGAGACCTGTGGCATCGCGATGAAAGTGCCTTTTGTCTAATTGGCTCATCAGCACCCACAATGTCCGCACTAGTCCACGCTGTCAAAAACTTGCCTTTGAGAGTGGGGACTCGTGGCGATGACAGTGTGGATTGGCCGTTTTTTTTTTTTGGAACACGCAGTGGGTACTTTGGTCCCTTCTTTCTTCTTTTTTTTTTTCATTGACATCAATGAGAGTCTATTCTTGCAATCCTAAATGATCTGGTTGTCCTTGAGGAGACTTAATTTTGTGATATCGTGGCGCCAGCAAAACGGACATTTAAGGCGATCCTAGTGGGCACAGGACGGCACTCCTGCAACATCAACACAAGAATTTTGACCGGCAGCTCGTTTACATCGCGTTTGGAAACAGAGGCCTAAAACACTTTAAGTGACCAGGGGAGGGGGGTATAGGACCCCCAAAATTTTTTCGCGCTGGCCGCTTTACGCGTGGGATTTTTGCGCCGAAATTTTTTTGTATGTTTACTTTTAAATGCGCTTCTTTTCATACCAAAATAATTAAAATCTGATGAATGCCCCAGCCGTTTAAGAGATAATTAGTGGGGGTCCCATGGAACCCCCCTTGGCACTAACTGAAGTCATTTGAGAATATTTTTAAAAATAAGAATAAGAACCGAGAACCAACGCAAATTTTTTTTTTGCTGAATAAAGTTCACACATACTGTAGTAACAATTATTAGTAACCTGAAAAATAATTAACCCTTTATGTGCTGAAAAACAACAATTCATCGTGTACTGTGGCCAAACCGTTACTGTACAAACTCTATGGGAAAATTACATGTATTTGCAACACCCGTAAAAAATACAGGATTCCCTAAAACTGCTGGTTTTGTGTTAGACTTAGTAAATTTGGGTCTTCTAGAATATATATCAACATAAAATAAGTTTTCAAAATGTTTGATGTAAGCGCAAGGCTCATTTGAATTTTCCGTCTTTTTGCCCAATTTCGCGTGTTTTGAAAACAATGTTTTACCCCTAATTTGCACCCAAATAACAAATCTCATTTTTTATTGCTGATTTGGGGTTGTCTTATGATCCTTCACATGTGGTATAAATTTCGTGCAAAGTGGTTTCCTTAGTGTGCGGTCCCATGGACCCCCCCCCCCCCCTTGGGCACCAACGGGAGTGAAAACCCCTTGGTCACTTAAGTTTTAAACCATGATGAATAATGGCCACAAATCCTCAAGCATTACCGCATATGATTCAGCGAGCTATGTGTTGACCGGGGTGGGGCCATATTGGGGGACTAATCAAATTTGAAATGTCTGTTCCTGCAATCCTCCATAAGGGTTTTAAGCAATAATTTTGTGGGAGGAAATTTTATTTTCATTAGATGGGGGGGGGGTCCTTCACACAGTTTGGCCAAAAGCCCCATGTCATTTGCTGTTTTGCCTATGTGTCAGTCCATACTGGAAACATTTTTTTATTAGCTAACATATCATACATCATGACGAAGGGACGAGATTGTAAGGTGTGGGGTGCGCGATGTAAAATTGGTCATACTTATATGACCATAGTCATTTGGCTTAGAGTTGGGCCAGTCCCTCGGTGTCTTCCTTGTGATTGTGCTCTTTCTTTGAAGAATTACTTGAGTGCGTTGATTATTCGCTTATTCGTAGAAAATATTACGGTGTCCCAGATTTGAAACATTATTTCAAGATATTAGGCCTCTACAGGTTATAAATTTCCTGAGGGGCCGATTTGTATAAAGCTTTTTCACTTTTTAAAAAGGTTGTGATTATTCTTTTATTAGTGATGTATGTTTTAAGTTTGATGTTTTTAAACGTAATATAATGATAAAACGGAATGACACGATATCCACAATTGGTGTTGAAGTTGTCGTTAATTTTTAATACTCACTCACTCCTCATTACATCATGTGAACACACAAGTTTGAACACCACTGTTCCTCATATTTTTACATTTGAACCTTCAAATTAAGTTTTGTTTTTTTTTTTTTTTTTTTCTTTTTTTCCTGTTTTTGTAGGGCCTTGTATATTACGTTATCGATATGCATCCTGATGTAAATTTGATTTTAAAAGAAGTGTTAACACTTGAATTCATGAATTCTCACTTAATGGTGCGAGACACATCAGGAATGCTTGTAGGAAAGCAATAACTGTATTATACAAATTTGTACTTTAAACGGGCAAGTCTTCTCTCCATTTTGTATTTTGTTTATCGATATTTATTGAAAGTTTTCAAAACAAGACAAATCTTTTTTTTCAATACGGATAGTATCCTGATTTCTAGGACTTAAATTTATTTGCCTTGTGATAATCAAGTTTTAAAACCCTCCTTTTAAAATTCAATTATCACCTTGCATGAAGTACGATGTAAATCTTTTCAATATCTTCGTTTCACGTTGTTGGTTGGATACGTAATATACATCATACTGCAGTAAATAAACGTATTTTGTAAATCCAACTTTCATATGCCTTAAATAACGACAGTGAATACGAAATAGGTTGTTTTTTTTAAACTAACAATGACACAATGTAGCTTCCAATTTTTTCGAATTAGGTTATTTTGTTCTTTTATAAAACCACATTGTAGGCCTATATCTTAAATGAATACTTTCAAAAGCTACTGCTTTCACAACCGCAGTAGTTCTTGTATAGTGCCCAATTTTGCCCTTATACATCCATGTCAATTTGTTATCACTGTTTTTCATTTGAAATCGCATATTCCCACAGAGGCAGCGGGCTGCCATTTTTTCTTCCTTTTCTCTTGGCTTGTGGCTTCTTTGGAGAATCACAGCCCTTCCCATTCCTTGCTGTAACCTCGGTTGGTAATTCAGCTCTTAGTATATAATATTTCTGGACGCGTTTAGCTTCGTTGAATCAGGGGTTGAGTCTCCATCCGAAGTTCTGTTTCACTTTTACGATACCGCTAAAAAAATAGAATAAATATAATTTTTTACTGATGTATAATATTTCATATATAACATACATTAAGTTTGCAACAGTGGTATTTTAAAACGCCGACACTCTCAGGTCTATAGGCCTATATTCTTTTCTCCTTGCCTATCTATTAGTCGCGGAAAGTCAACCTTAAAAACTTCTCTGTTTTATCATTCCCCAAATTCTATAATAACCATGACATTTTAAAGACTTGTGAAAAAGATTGTAACAAATATATTTAACATAGGCCCTAAAACTTTGCGTATACGTATCCCTCACGCAACGAGCCCAATGTGCATAAGTACCCTAATATAGTGGTCATAGCCCCCCGTGCACACTGCATGCTACGGCTGTGTCAGTACTTACAAGACATTATAATTCCCTATTATATTACGCACAAAAGTAGCCTATACAAACCCACACAATGTGTACCCCCTGCGTGGTGTATATTATTACGCAAAACTATTTGGGTAAAACGGTTAAAGAAAGTGACTACTTAACCTTATTTGTGCCAACAATCTCAACAAATATTCGGGAGCATTGGCAGAATCGTAAAAAAATTACCTGCGCGTTAATAGAGATTCCTGGTTTTTTCGTCTTCGTTTTGGAAACGTAAATATAGGTACGTAATATACATTTTGATCGTTTCAGCGTCTAATACTTGGGCGAGTGCGTGTAATCCTAATTAATTTCGACTAACAGGTCAGGGTATGTGTGGCTATATCCAAGTAGATCTTTTAGTAGTCTAGACTCTCACTAATTTAGATTTGCCTATAACTTAACTACATGCTTAAAACGGACGCATTTAATTTTTGGAATTAATGTTTTAAATCGAGGCCAAATTTGCAACCAAGCATTTTTGATGTTATGAATTACCATTTATACATATTTTTTGCCTTTGCAGCTATGCAAAAGATTTATCATTGGCAGTTACATTTTTTTAAATAAATTGAGTTAATACACTGATAACGTATATACAATGATTTCGCGGAATCCATATATTGGCTTCTTGTACAGCTTACCAATAAATGTTATCTGGAATATTGATAACCTATCATATATCATTGATCGCATTTTTAGAAATAAAAGAACCACTGGTAGGAGAAATATTTGATTAGTGAGGTAACGTAGCAATTGTAAAATACGTGGCCCAGAGCTACGGAAACACCATTTTGGCATGTTTTATGGTGTTTAGTATGGAGTAAACTGACCGAGATCATCGATTTAAGTATAGAAAACTATATAAGTCCGTGTAGATCTCGCAAGTACTAAAAGAACATTTACACCCGGTTACATCTTATTTTAAGCAAAATTCAAACAATGTGGATCAAAGAAGACATAACTCTACTGGTTCACTTTTTTGAGAATGGGCCGTATAGGATTAAACATCGCTTTATAATTCAGATACATCTGGTAATCCCACTCCACCCCCTTAGGATAAATGTAATTAAGTAGTTTTTTTTTCTAGACCACAAATAGAATATTTTTCCTGAGTCAAAAATTTTAAAATACGGGTGTACATGTACAGTACATAAAGGTTTTGAAATAACCTGTTAAAAATAATTACGTGCCGCATCACCTCCTTGTTTAATGTTGTGGAACAACTTTTTTATTTGTTTTTATTATTTGTATTGAAATTTGTAGCCACGAGTTCCCTTTTAGTTTATCTGACGTACCATATAGCTATTTGGCGAAAATAGGGCAGCGGAAATAGAAATTCAACCCAAACAAACCAACCATTCAAGGCACATCAGTGATTTGCTAAATCAGAAATTTGAAAAAAAAAATCAGAATCAAATTCCTGCATGTCTGTATCAAGTATAAATATCCTATTTAGTCATTACTGTCGTACGGTCACTTACCATAGAGTTACCAGATTACCATAGAATCTTGCATGACCATGGACTAGAGTCTGTACAATATATTCTGATTAGTCTATTGGCTGAGATCGACATTTGGTAACCTGGCCAATTCTCTCTAAAGCGCGTTTTTTAAAATGGCCACTCGATTTTCAGAATGGCATAATAGAATGCTTTACAATAGGGCACCGAAAGAATAAAAAGTTATTCCCTTTTTAAAGAATATTTCCAAGTATAAACTGTTTTGGATCATAAAATGGCCTTTACGATTCCTTTCTACACTCACGGTATTGTATCAATCATTTCCGTAGATGGCACATTCATTGTTTTTGACATCAACCCGTTCATAGCTGTTTGAAAGTCTCATTTGAACAAAATACAAAAAACAAAAAATCTTGCATGCTGTAATTTAAATGACCCAGTTGCGTGTAGACAAAAAATCATGAATTATAAAACAATCATTATCAAAATGTATTTTTACAAGTTTTTAATATACTCATACATACATAATTTTTGTTAGCAAGGAAGGAAAACTAAAAGGCTTAAAACGAAATAAAGCGGCTAAGAGAAATCTCCACTAAATAGGAAGATATCTGTATAACACTTGAATTCCTTTAAATCGTACAAATCTGGATGTAACCAGCTTCGTAAGCCGAATTCCACTGTATGACAATAACATCACTAATAAGATTGTCCAAGATTGTGTTTAGATGATCTCAGATTGTGTTAAAATTATCTGAGTGATTATACATGTAGCCAATAGAATATTGCTTGTACTTCATTGAAGTTAAGCTAAGCTGAATTGTTACCATGACTGCAAGGACGTTTACTCCGTAAATCTGTCCTTTCCAAAATGGCAATATAGAAAATAAAATAAAATAATGGTGTGACCTCAAAATAATTGCAACAGAAACGATTTTGGTGCTGTTATACTAAGAACTGATGAGAGAATAACATATCAAAAGTCTAGAAGTATAAGTAGGGGAGAACATGTCTTTGCAGGGGCGCAGTGGGAAAATATAAAGTTGGTATAATTGTACTGAAATCTATACGAACATTTTAGCCATGTCCTAAGGATTAAAAAGGTATAGTTTGCCCTATCTGTGCTCTCTTAATTCCTTAGACTTATTTTTAAGTCTAACGAGACTGAAATTAGTGACAAACCTTTTTTTGGACTTAAAAAATTTAAATCTGTTAAAATGCTTTACTCCTTAAAAATAAGTCCTTTTGATTTGAAAATAAACCTTTAAATGAGTTAAAAACTGTTTATACAATCATTTAAAAATTTATATTTGAATCTAGAGGAATTGTTTTTAAATCCCCAAAGGTTTTGTCACTAATTTCAGTCATCTTAGACTTTAAAATAAATCTAAGGAATTAAGAGAGTGGGCTATAGTTTAATCGTTATAGGCCAATAGAGGATCAAGGTCACCCTGGGGTATAATATTCAGAATGCTCCGATTCTTTTCAAAATCGTCCCAAATTCTTCATATAGTCCCAAAGAACCACTGAATATAATACTTTCTTGCACTCATTTCACCATTTGGTCATGAAGAGGTCAAAATGTAACAATGGTCTACATATCCTATGGGGTCATTTATGCTTACCATTTAATTTACTTAATTGACAAATGCAGGGCAAATATGCATTTTATGTCCTAGGATATGACCAGACAAACAATTTGAGATAGTTCCCTCAAAATCGGAGCACTCTAAAAGGATTACCTCTGGATGAACCTTGAACCGTTATAAGTCTATAATCCTGAAAATAATTACCGTAGATATGGCAAACTATACCTTTTTTTAATCCTCATGACCAGATTAATAAGTTGGTGTAGGTTTAAAAACAATTAGACCTCTTTTACTTTTGACCCTGTACAAAATTTACCACCTATTTTTTCATGTTCCCCATTGTTGATTTTTCTAGACTTTTGACACACATTATTCTGTGACAATTTAGAAGTATGATAACACAAATGTTTCTGTTGCAATTCTTTTAGGCAAAAAAACCCAATCAATTTTCTTGTACTATGAGAGAAATAATAATTTAGTTTTGCGTAAATTGTGTTCCAGTTTGTTTAAAATATAAAATTGCCATGCATAAAATCATGACTTTTAATTTTCAAAGAGGTAGCATTTATGCTATCCCATTTTGATCAAATATGCTTTGGTCCCCACTTGGCCCAATTCTGGCTTGAGTGAGTGAGTGAGTATTAAAATTTAACGACAACGCAACACAATTGTGTCATATCTTGTCATTAAGATAAGGTATATTAACATTTAAACGAAAAAAACCTTTATAAAACACGCATTAGTAAATGATAGTAACAGTACTTATAGAAAGTTAAAAAATAAACGAAAAAAAAAACCTTTATAAAACACGCATTAGTAAATGATAGTAACAGTATTTATAGAAAGTTAAAAAATAAACGGATCAACCTCTTTTAAAAAAATTATCACCTGAAGACGCTTTATAGCTTGAAATAATTTTTGCAGATCTGGGACTGGCGTTTGTAAAACACGTACTTCACGTACTCTTAAAGCCACTTGATGATGCAACTTTTGCATCCCTGAGCATTTAGAGATATGAAGGGGGAAGTAAAATAAAATGGGTCAAATTTTTAAACTGGATTAAAAGGTATATACAAATTCATTTGGTTCTAAGGATTAAAAAAGTATAGTTTGCTATCTAGGACAATTACTTGTGCATTGAAGGCATAACATTGTTCAAGGTGACCCTGGGGTAAAAAATATAATGCGCAGATTTCTCTCAAAATAGGCTAAAACTCTTCATGCTTATGATAGTAATGTAATATATATGTTATATTTTATAAGGGGTGGGCCTATGCATGCATATAGCAGAGCCTATGACGAGCGAAACTCAATGCACGCGTAGATCAAATAAATGATACAACCCGGGAAGTGATGACAAATATTATACAGAGGCCCGGATCGAAACTAGCGAGCTATGAATTAAATAAAGACGAGAAACACCGGTCTCGAAACAGGTGTAGAAATTAACAAGTCCGGCGTCCTCACAGTCCGCATTCCACGGTAAGGAAGGGCACTCAGATTTCAGTGGACTCTTTTGCAAGGTCATATTGGGCCGACTTCCTCATCAGAGTACTTAACCATCTTTCCTTTGGTGATTCGGCGAGTTCTATAGTCCTTTCTATAATTTTGATTTGTGTTGTTTTTCTTTTTCATTTCTGTTCATTTAAATTTAGTGTGCCACAGTACTATTTTTCAGTTGATGTCTAAGTTTCCAACTTGCGCAATTTTGTATTTCATATATGTATGTACCTCTATATATTCGATGTAATTTCCCCTGCAAGATGTTGTATTTTTTGTATTTGCTATCTATAATGTAATTTTCATATTTGTATAAACCCATCATATTGTTTTTTAATAAATACATAAATAAAAAAAAAACCCTATGGCAAATATGTTTGAATATCGCGTAATCTTTAAACGTCATTCCTGGCTTTTCTAATATTTTTACTCCACATGCAATAATTGTAAAATTTCAAGTCACCTCAACAAAGCCATAAGGAAGGCCAAATCAATTGATTTTTAAAGTAATGTGCAAATGATATTGCGAGCAGTTTCCACTCACATATTCAAAACCGGAAAGTGTCATAATAATGGTGAGGATGAGTATGGATGTGGGGGCCGAATGTTCTGACAGCTACCCCGAAAATTACTCTATCTATAATATTCCATAGGGGCTGAAATGCATTCACTTATTTCGCATGATTTGTGCATTTTAGATTTTTTTTTTTAATTTTGACGTGATAATGCGTTAAAGGCCGACTCCGAGATTTCAAAATATATCTTTCTGTGTAATGATTATAAAGAGTTACTAAAACTAAAGATAGTCAACCAAAATGCTCGATTCGAAGTTTGAGACGAATCGATTTTCCATGCAGTACCTATTATGTATTTTACCTTATCTACTGTGTATAACAAAAATCCGGGTCCCAGGACTTTTATCAACAAAGTGAGATATTTTTTATATGAATGACTTCAATTGAAATTAGCTATTTCACACAGTGAGTAGTATATAGACAAGCATTACGTATATGCATTAAACAATTTGTTCAAAATTTAGGGTGCCCTACTCGAGAAAACTCTGAGTCTGCCTTTAAGTATTAGATAAATGTCTCCAATAAGACCATTCGTGATATAAGGGTTCGTCTGGAGACGTGTTGAGCTTGCTAGGTTTCTGACCGTATCGAACCTAAGAGCAGGAACAGAATATAATGGTCCTTAATATGGCACATTTGAAAATAGTGCGCCCTCAAGATTTTTTCAAAATCGATATTTTTCAATGGTTGTAAGGCTTATATACAAAAGCCCTCACCGAAATGATAAGACCCAAATCAGCTTCCTTATGAAGCGAAATTCAGCAGACGGCGAAAATGGCGTGTAACACACGAACACACGGATGTTTCCCACGCTGTGCACACTGTTTGATCGGTCTATAACCTTGTGTTGGGTATCAGTGAGTACGAGTCAAAAATAAAATGTAATACAACACATTGTTGATAAAGTTATGGAAAACTTTAAAGTTGGCTACAAAATTACCTGGATGTCTTTATCCTCATATCAATGCCCTATCTGTTTTGGGGTATGTTATTTTTATTGAAAATATACTTGTTTCTTCCAATGGCCTAGACTAATCATTTGAGAGCAAATTGAAGAAATAACATATTTTGTGAAAATGTGCCAGTGCTGCTTTAAGGCAGTTTCGTTCATCATACCCGCATACAATCTAAGTTGGACACCTTGGTAGTTAGTATGACCCTCTATATCAATGCAAGGTAGTAGTGGTCTCAAATGTGGTGTCACCATTTTCAATAGGGGCTACTGTAACCCTCGCGTACCAAGCCTTTTTTTGTAACACGGTTTACAAGGGGGGGGGGGGTGGTTACCACCTCCCTCGAGAATTTTGTTATAAAGCACCCGATGCTTATGATTGAGATACCAGGGGTATAGCTATGGTCCTCCTATTTCCATTGATAACGAAATAAGTACTAACATACCTAGAATTGCGTCACAATAACGTCATCAAGTCCGCGAGTCGGCCAAATTGGCATTTTTCACAGAAAAATAGGCGAAAATCCAATTTGGCGCTAAAAAACGTAGGAATATCCGGATTTACATGCGGTTTGCAGCTTCAATGATGGCAATTGGCAGTTTACATAAATATAGAGATTTAGAGCGCCATACATGGTGCATAATTTTTCAAATATCCATATAAATTACTCCTAATGTGGCAACCATTCCCCCCCCCCCCTACCCTTCGACTTTGACGGCATACTACCACGGTGAAGGGTACACCTTCACATTTTTTTGCTGCTAAACAGACCGAGAAAAGGATGAGAGAATGATTTCCTAGAAGCTTTTTACGATTTTTTTTAGCGTTGTAGCGCACTGGGGCGAAGTTCCCCCCCTGGTAAGACGAGGGTTAAGGTTACCCAGAGGTCAAACCTTGTAAAAATTGTCTAAACATGTTGAAAAGTTTGTTGTATTGTCCGTCTTGTCATAAGGATTCCAAAAAGTATTTACACTCTAAATTGTGTAACGGAAAATGTAGTTGTGTACAAAAGGTTGAACCATTGTTAGACTCTACTGATGTATTAAACCTAAGAATTTGCATAAACTGGTTCACTGGTATTCACATTAACACAGTCCTCTGTGGCCTAGTGGCAATATCAAGCCTAGAATGCGAGGGGTCCGGGTTCGAGACGTGTATTTTTTCGTCGTTATTTTTATTTTCTGTGCTCGCCAGTTTCTCCGCGCTTCTATATAATATTTACCAATTTAACTTTCCTCGGTTTTATCAAGTTTAACTGATCCTCGCGTGCATGTGAATTGAGTTTTCCTTCGTCATAGATTCTGCTAGAATCATGCTATAAGGCCCTCCCATTCTAAAAATATAATATAATTATACTGCCCGCTGAAACTCTGAAATAAAGACTGAATACATTAACGCTCGTCACGTATCCCATACACAGTCCTCTGTGGGCCTATTGTATATCTCAAGCCTAGAATGCGAGAGTCGGGTTCGAGACCTTGTATTTTTTCGTCTTATTAGTTCTGTGCTCGCCGTTTCCCAAGCTTCTATATAATATTTACCACCTCTTTAGCTACATACTAGTATATCATTATAGTAAAACAAACGGGTCAATAGGTACACAACTACATTATCCGTTGCAAAATAAGAGTGTAGTTTGTCCATTTATGGGACAGTTTCGATTTCCGAAGGTGTCATTGCTCCGAAAGGGGTTTTCTGTTTCCCTCCGAACGGGTCATACTCTTACTCCGAACACCTGTTCTAGGGAAGCTCATAATTCCGAACGTTTTTGTTCCTAAGGGTCATTGTCCGAAGTTCATTACTACTCCGCAAAGGTCGTTTCTTCTTCCTCTTCTTCTTCTTCTTCTTTTCTTCTCCTCTTCTTCCTCCTTCTTCTTCTTGTTTCTCTCTTCTTCCCTTCTCTTTTCTTCTTCTTCTTTCTCTTCTCTTCTTCTTTTCTATATCCGAAAATAAAGAATCATTACTTCGAAAGGTTTTTATCCCCGATCGATCATTCTCCGAAGGGTCATTTCTCCGAACGATTTTAATTTCCGAAGGGTCCTTATTCCGAAAATGAGATAAGGGTCATTAATCCGAAAGTTATTCTTTGATCCGAAAAGTTTTTACTCCGAAAGGTCATTATTTCGAAGGTCGTTTCTTTTTTCTCCTGATTTTTCGGAATATCGACCTTTCGGAGTCAAAACCCTATTTTTTTTTATTACTGATCACATATAAAAATAGACTAAGTACCTAAAAATTGGCTGTGAAAAAGCTGGAACTTTTACTAACACCTGGGTGATGGTCCGATTTACTATATCCAGTTTTCATCTTACAATGATAACAAACAATACAGAGTCTAAAAGCCTGCCATGTGGCCAATTACATCACATCTCCGTACCCACAACCCGCATCACATCAATACTATATATATCCCGTACAGGAAACAAAAATGCAGGCACGAAGGGTATGTGTCAATCTTTCCCACCGTTATTTAAGAAATTGGACATAACCGAGTGGGACCTGGGGGGGGGGTGGGGGGGGGGGCTCACAGTGCGCAAAACCGCACGTGTGAGATTCTGGCCCGATGTTATGGTCCAGGACTAATACGCAAGTTTAATTTTAAATTTAATAAAGGGGACGATATAGTCGCGTTCGCTAAATGCCTCGTCCCCAGAACCCAGATTTTTTCGGAAGTGGTCACAATTTTGGTATCTGAAAGAATTTTTTTCCATTTACCCTGTGAAATGCTAGTGATAAATGATGTTTGGTTTCGGATGTTACGCGCGAAAACGTGCCCTATTTTGGGTCGACCCAATATTTAATTTTACATATTAAAATCACGTTTTTTCGGTCTCACACAAAACAGGCTTGAAATAATCGGCGCAAAATTCAACAGATGGGGTTTTGGGTGAGTGACATCTCTATCCAGATTGAACGTTTATACACTAAAATCGGGTCATCCTTATACCTTTAAAATGTCTAAAATTCAAAAACCGTAAATGACCTTTAGGAGTAAAAATCCTATGAACTAAAAATATGAGGTTTTTTACTCCGAAAGGTTTTTCTATTCCGAAAGGTCGATATTCCTAAAATTCAGAGAAACGAGCTTTAGGCGTAATGACCTTTCGTAGTATGAACCTTTTCGGAGTAAGACCCTTTCGGGTAAAATCCTATGATAAAAAAATAGGGTTTTTTCCGAAAGGTTTTTATTTCCGAAAGGTCGAATATTCCGAAAATTCGGAGAAACGAACCTTTCGGAAGTAAGACCCTTGGAATAAAAACCTTTCGGAGCAATGGCCCTTTTTTTTAAGCTTCGGATAATGAACCTTTCGACCAATAGCCGTTCGGATTAATTTACCCATCGGAGAAAGACTTTTTCGGAAAATTAACCATTCGGAGTAATCCCTTTCGGAATAAAGACATGTCGGAGTACTATCCTTTCGGAACAAAACCGTTCGGACAAATGACACGTCGGAACATCGATCTGCACCCCATTTAAACCAGTGGTTTTGGAGTTTATAAGGTAAAAATGGCTATTGTTTTAAAAAAAAAAGGTCAATTCTCTGATTATATTTTTTTTAAAAACTCTCCAATTATATTTAGGCAAGATGTTCGAGGCCGATTGGGGATTATGGAAATTTTTTTTGCCGAATTCATCATATGTTTAAATTTAAATTTCGATTTGTGGTTGTCATGGATAGTCCAGGTTGTAATTTTTCTTACAAAATAAGAAATAGCGCTAGTCGGTTTTGAGAAGAGAGCTCTGCTTTTGTTATATTAACTCCATTTTGTGAAAAAAATTATTTTATTCTTTATTTCTATTTCTCAATTGTTATTAAAGCATATTGCACATTTTTTGAGAGAGCCCCCAATTTTTCAAAAATTTGGAGAGTTTTACACGATTGCCTTGGTAACTGGCTAGTAAACTAATACCTGTGAATGTTAAGCTCGCGAAAATTTTTCATGTGTTCACAAACAAGGAATTTTGTAAAATAATTTATTATCGGGGATCCCCGATAATAATACAACCGGCTGCTGGAAACGGCCTTCCAAAGTGAAATAGCCGGGAAATAAACTGCCATGTACGTGTCCTACGCTCATCCATTAGTGTTTTTAATAGTTTCAAAGCAAGCCAAGTTATAGTAATTTTCTCGAGGTGGCACTATTTTATCATGGCACGGACATAACGTCAGGCATTTCCACAGCTCTGCCATTAAGAAGTCCAATCTGGGTATCCCACTTCTAATTTAACAAATCGCTTATTTTTGTGATAAATACGCATTTTTTTACCATTCCCTCCGTTCGCAGGTATAGTTTTCCTAACAATTACAACGTACTGTGCACAAATAGCACATTTTGAAATCATGGGGGCGCTCCTTCAAAAAATGTGTCTAATATTGCTTTACGAGATTTCTCACGGAACTACTTTTGTTTATGATGGAAAGAGAATATTCCCCCTAGTGGCATATTTTGAGAATCCATGCAGGTGTTTATTACTACATACAGATTGTTGAAGAGATGACGGGAAATTCCCCAAAAGGCGAAATTTAGAAACATAGTCCCCAACTTGTTTATACATGAGATCAAACAGTTGCAAAATTAGGTTGGTTCCCATGGTGTCATTTCTTAAACATTATGGCCATGAGATTCATTTATTTGAATACCCCACTTGGTCCGCTAGTGTCGCCTATGTTTTTATGCATGAATGTTGTAATATCTATTTTAATGATTTGGGAAATACTAGTTTTGAAACATTGTTTGTATATATAAGGATAACTTGCCCAGGGGTTAAATTTGCCAGCCAGTTGTTCAGTTGTGGATCTCTTGTGTGGTATATCATGTAGTACATAGTATCAGGATTAATTGATATACCACAGGAGCTGCATGTGCAAGCTATTTCTCCGCTGTCATATTCGAGGCCAAAAGGGCTTCAGTGCTTGGAATCAAAAAAGAATTCCAGTTTATTGTCCTAAGAGTGTATACATCTTAGAACAGACGGACATATAGGTGGTGATACTGATGGTACTGCAGAATATTGAAGTCGTCGAGGGAAAACCACGTCGTCTTGAACTGTGGGACAAATTTATTTTCACGACTGAGAAGATTCCCATGTAATATACCTGTGGATTTTATTGCATACTGTCATTTTCGCTGTGAGGACATCATATCGTTGAACTGCAACGCTTCTTTTATTAGCGTTTATTTATTATACTTATTATTATTCTGGACATTAGAGGTGTAAAATCACTAAGTGTAATATTATTGTGTAACTTACAAATTCTTAGCCAGTCCGATTAAAATCATCCAGACAGTATTATTAGATACCATTTAGATCCTTTGTACACGAGGATCATTTGTTTTGTGTTTAAAGGGTATTTCTGACCTTTGACATCTACGAGACGTCGTAACACTTTAATGTAATTAGTATATAAGTCCACGCTAATTGTTGGTATTCCCTAACATCAATTCTAACTTTGATTCCATATTATTAACAGTATTAAAAATATAATCTTTTTCACTGTAATGACCCATTGACATGCCATCCCTATAGGCTCAATCTGACACCATAGCTTAAATATTTTAATACAATTTTTCAATGTTATAGTCTTATGGCCCTGCAAATGTGTGGCATAAATTTCGTGCATAAAATTTCTTGGGGGAAGTGGTCTTCGGGAGAGTGCTCCCATTCAATGCAGGGTATTTACTGCAATGGCGCAAAATAGGGATCAAATTTTAATGACTTAAATGAAAGCCGCTGGAACAAATCTAACACAACCAGAAAATAGGATTTCGTTCACTTAAGTAGGCCTACTAAAATAGCATGAAGAGGCGGTTGATAAGCTGTATATTGTGCTAGTATTAATCGGCTGTAATAGTGTATAACTACGTAGCCTCCATTGCATACAATGAAATCACCCAGATTACTCAAGATCATAATTATTTAGATTAATAATTCTGGGTATTTAATTTGGTACAATTTAGTTTTGTATTAATTTACTTCCTGTTCGGATCGTTCAAAATTGTATGCACACTATACAATACCCGCATTAGAAGATTGATATAGCAAAGCCTGACTCAGATTTCGAAATATATTTTTGTGTGTATTAATTAGAAATAATCAATTGGAACTACAGATAGTGACCAAGAATGTTGAATTCCAAAACGTGAGGTGAATCGGATTTTTCGTATTGATGCAGTAAACTAAGTTTAGCTAAGGAGTGAGTGAGTGAGTGAGTGAGTATTAAAGTTTAACGACAACTCAACACAATTGTGTTATATCGTGTCATTACATTTAAAAAACATTAAACCTTTATTAACATACATCACGACAAATTCCATTCATAACATTTTTAAAAAGTTAAAATATTTAAATAAATCAGCCTCATTCAGGAAAGTAATCACCTGAAGAGGCTAATACTTGAAATAATTTTTTTCACAACTTGGCACTGTAGATTTTCTCTACGAATAAGCGCATACTCAACGCACTCAAGTAATACATGTTTTTCACAAAAAAGAGCACAATCCCAAGGAATACACCGATGGACTGGCTCACTCTAAGCACATAACTATGGGTCATATAATTAATGACAATTTTACAATCGCCTAATATCAATCTCGTCCCTTCGTCAATCAAACCTGAACTACCACAGCTCCAACAGTTGGTTGAAGCATGCATTTATATTAGGAAATGAACCCCACAGCATTTGCCTTATTTCTCATATAGCTATTAACTGAAGCCTTTATATCTGTAAAGGGGATCACTCGTTGTTTTATATTCATATTAAGGCTTCGTTCGCAATACATCAACGGATTTATTCAATTTGAGACCAATTGAATACTACTTCCAACAACTCGGCAATATAGGATGACGACATTCTCTGACTTTCAAAGCCATAAGACTAATGTGGAATCATTAAATATAGCATGACTCTCCTTGGAAATTTCAGCTATTCAAAGGCCAAACTTAATTGCCTTCAATTCGCAGTGAAAATAGAAGCAATGTCACTAAGGAACGTGATAACAACAAAGCCAGAAATCTAATTATTACCACAAACTTTAAAGTCACGTGGCTTAATGAACGGGGAATATGGCGGCTTATTTGGGTGAAAGACGTTTGTCATATAGAAGTCCATTAATGCAAATAAGTATTACAATTGATTCCGTCCATGCGCTGCACTGAGTCCAACTTTTTTAATGCTTTGAGATCAAAACATGGTAAATCAGGGAATGTTCGCCAATAGTTTATATGGAAAGTGGCCAATGTGATTCAGGTTTTATGTTTTGCATGATTTCTGTTGTAGCGTCAATTTTGTTAGACTAGGACTTTTGCAAGTCATATATATTTGAATTGGAGTTAAGTCGCAAGAAGTCTCGTCGCCGGCAGCAGTGGCAATCATCTATATATTATGTTATGGCTAGTTTTATCTCACAATAATGGTAATTTAGCTCCAACATGCCAGGATATAAATTTATCTTTTCAATTCCTGTGAGCAGCGTGCTTGTAAAAATTATTCCACTGTCGTCTGTCGAAGCCGAAAGTGCTGGGAATCAATAGAATGTCCCAATTGTGGACAGATAGAAATCGTGGGTGATTATCTCTTGGCTGATATACTGTGGAATACTAGTGTCGTCGAGGGAAGATTTCAAATAACCGTGTCGTCTTGAACTGTTGGAAAAGTTATCTCAATGACTGATACGATTCCGAATGGAATTTACTTAGGATGTATAAGCCGTGACTTTGCATGCTCCCAATTTTTGAAGTCTTCGCTGTGAGGACATATCAATGTTGAACTGCAAAACGCTTCTTGTGGAGATTAGTGGACATTCTTGTTTTACAATAAGTATAACTTAAATATTGTGTGTACTTTTTATGTAATGGTTCGTTTTTTGGACTTCCAAATTCTTGACGCAATTACAAATCATTAAAATCTGTTATATTGTATAAAATTTAGATCACTTGTGCACAAGGCTCATTTTTTGTGTTTTAAAGGTATTCTGCCTTTGACGCACCTACGGAGACGTTAACAATTGGGGGGGCTCGTCGGAATTGAATTTAGATAAATTTGAGCCTTATTGTTCAAAATTCAGACACGCAGAACAGTGTTATAATATTGTAAACATTGTGCACAATTTTGGTATAGCAAATTTTGTGTGGTCTATAGCATGTACTATAGCTACTATTTGTCGTTTGGTTCAAGTCAATATTATATTGTGTTGTAGAGTACTATCCAGATGGCAGTTTTTAACCCAGAAGAGTTCATATGGCACATACCTTGGGGAAAGTTTGATGAGCTGAGAAAGCCTGAGTTAAAGAAACTAGCCAAGCATTTAGGACTTTGAAGCAAAACATGCTATGCGAAAGCAAGTCATCACAAAAAATACATAATTTATTAGAAAAGTTTTGGTCCAGGAAGATTTTTGGGATAGTTCTATTTGGAAAAAAAGATAATGAAGAGGTTCTGGAACAGGGCGGCAAGTGATGCCGTCGAATTAAAAGAACTTGAAATGCAAATGGCCACGGAAAAGGAATAAATTGCCAAATTGAATTAGAGAAGAAAAATTGCAATTGCAACAAAAAGAAAAGGAATTGGAAATAAATGCAAAATGACTAGACAAAAAGGATGGGATTGCAAATTGAAAAGAACAAAGAATTGGAAAAGGACCAGTTTGCAAAATGAAATGGAAACAAAAGGAATGGAAATGCAGATAAAACAAAAAGAGCATTGAAACTCACTATAGTTAGAAAAATTGAAACAACAAGGCTAGCTCATCATACTCTTCCAAGCCCTCTGGTTTAAATGCGGCGAAAAATATTCGCCTGGGTCCAATTTTCAGAACAAGTAACAAATACTTGCTTACACTTTGAAAAATACTTGCCAATAGCTTGAAATGCCCAAGGAATCTTGGACCTTGTTGGTACAGTCAGTGTTCATTGTAAAGCCCGAGAAATATATTTGGCCATGTAATTAGACAGATGTAGTGATTATGATGATGTTAAGCAGAGTGGCTCAAAGATATGATTGGGCCAGAACATATAGACAAAATTCATGTCTTGTCAGAAAAGGATGACCAGACCCATGTTGAATTTGCCCTGTAAGGAACAAATGTTTTGATCGCTGGCTTCTCTCAAGAGCGGGCAAATTTTGGTCAAAATTGTTGGTCAACTCAGTATTGATGTTAGTTTGAAGAGTTTAAACAGGTCCTACATCCAATGATCAAAACCCAATCTGGATAACACAAAATTGACAGTTTGGCGTGAAGTCATCCGTAAAGCCCGACGACTATTCTTTGACTCACAAACTACGTCATACTAGTAGGCGTAGCCAAGAATTTACTAGGTCCAACAAGTCACAACAATTACGTCGGGTTCTAACAAGCGTCCCTCATGGTAGCACTCAGAGAGGGGAAATCCCAGCAGGTGTCCCATGAAATGGGAGAAAGACAGTATGTTGCTAATCAAAAGCCGGTGGACTGGACCCAAATCACGTCCACATTGGCAATCACTGTAGAGCCAGTGACATACAATGTCACGGTGTTGGGAAGATACTGGCGTTATCCCCCCAAAATGGAGAGAGCCAAAAAACTAGGTCAAAACCAATAGGTGTGCAGTAACTTTGTGGTCAAAAGTTCATCTTCTGTCCAAACAGAATCCACAAACGGGAATTGACACAGAAAAAGTAGGGATGACTTAAGCCTTTTGTTTTGGAGGGATTTGTGTCTACACTTTCAGGTGATAGTTGAGATCCAAACCCCATTGAATCATGGGCTGGGAACACGTGCTGCGCCCATCTAAATTATATTGGAAGATGCACTTCCATTGATATTGAGAGTTCCACAGAAACTAGTGCATTATTCAGGGGATCGGTATGGATTGTATTAGTCTCCCTCTTCACAAATGAATTTGAAATCAGACTGGTTTCTGAACGTGGTCACAAATGGTGTTAGACAAGAACTCCCCGTAAAAGGGGTATCCATGGTTTTAGGGAATTAATTTGGCAGGGGAAGGTACTCCCAGTCCATAGTTTCCCAGGTGCCCTGTACAGTGATAAATTTGATGAGGAAATAAGACATTTTCCCATCCTGTGCGTACCTAGGTCAATGACTAGAAAAGCCTCTCAGGAAAACAGTGAGCAGTTGATGAGTTCAAAATACTCATACATATGGAAGAGCGCCGAGGATGACTTTGTCCCAAATTTAGAGGATACTTTTTTCTTTCTCTCAAATTAAGAGGATTTGGAGGTCTCTTCCTCTTCGGGGAGACTAAATTCCCTATTAGTGAAAATCCAGTCCTCTGAGCACAACAAAGTGACACTAGGTAAACAATTAAATTCCCGCCACTGAAGGCATGATAGGTTTTAGGGACTGGAAAGGAGACCCTTTAAGGCCATACAGCTGGTAAATAGCAGTACAATGACCCAGCCCTTAGGACTTAGGTGAGAATGGCATTGAAGCAACAGGAAGCCGAGCACATTCCTGTTATGTTTCTACAAGCCAAATGGTGTCCCTCATGAGAAAATGGCGACCGCCCGATGCACTTTTAGATGACGAAGGAAGGTTGTGCATCAAATTATAGTGCCAAAGGTATAGCATAGGGAAGTGATAGCCAAGCCCAGTGTAGTCCCATGGCAGGACACTTAGGTTTGAGAAAAACACATGACAGAATTAGGAAGATCATTTTGTGGCCTACACTCAGATAAGATGTGTCTGAGTATTGTAAGAACTTGTCACACCTGTCAATGGTGGGCAAGCCCAATCAAAAATTCCTACTGCTTCCCGTTCAACCAAATCCACACCACCGCATTTGATGAGCCATTTAGTAGGCCGGGTCTTAATAGATTGTGTAGGACAACTTCCAAAGACCAAGTCAGGAAATCAGTAATTACTGACCATCATGTGTTCTTCCAACCACTAGAATATCCCCTGAAGGCTATATCCTTGAGAAATATTAAGGGCACAGAATATAGTGAAGCTCTAACAAAGTTTTTCACCCTAGTAGTCCTTCCAAAATCAATTATTCAGTCTATCAAGGAATCAAATTTCATGTCAGGTTTGTTTCAACCGTTATTGACCAGTTGAAATTTCCCAGTACATTCTTCAGCTACCACCCAATCCCAGGGGGGCCCTAGAGAGGTACCACCAAACATTGCAAACAATGATCAAAAAACACTATTGTCTTGAATTTGAGAGGGGATTGGATGAGGGAGTTCATCTCCGTTATGCTACCAGGAGGCTGTACAAGATTTCATTAGGATGCAGTCCATTTGAGTTGGTGTTTGGTCACAAAGTTAGGGGACCATGGAAACTAAAACTACTGAAAGCAAGTGGTTGGTGTAAAATCCTGATTGTCTCACTTAAGACACAGCTGCCTCAAAGATCACAGAAATTGCCAACAAATCTCAAACAGCGGCAGCAAAAATGAAAACATGGTATGACCAAGATACCAGAAACAGAGTATTCAAACCAGGTGACAGAGTTTTGGCAACTTTTTCCAATACAAGGGCATTCTTTGCAGCCAAGTATTCTGGACCATATGAGATTGAGAGCACAGTGGGAGACCTTGACTATGTGATCAAAACACCAGTAGGCGTAACAATTCGACAATTAGTTCACAACATATGCTCAAAGAGTATCATGAAAGAGGTGATACTATGATCCTGCATGTGTAGTATACAGTGTTAATGATGACACCACAGAGTCATTACCCGAGTGACCTAACAAACATCACTGTAAACAGAGAAAATTATTATGGTGTTCAAATTGCAAAAAGCTGACTACTTGCCAATTTAGACAAGAACGAGGTCCTCTCCCGAAGTCGCAATGTGTATTGAAAGAGTTAAGTCATTAGTGGGAGAACATATTTTCCTTATGTACCTAGTGATAACACATGTCATAACCATGACATTGATGTGGGGACTCCGATCCTATCAAAACAACATCCGTATAGGGTGAAACATCAAGTTTGCCAGCATGTCAGAAATGAGGCGAAATACATGTTAGAACAAGGGAATAGTAGAACAAAGCAATAGTGAATGGAGTCCCCATGTATTCTGGTTCCCAAACCTGTTGGTTCATTCCGTTTTGTCACAGATTTTTTCGAAAAGTCAACCTCTGTTCCAAAACCGACTCATACCCGATCCCTCGGTTGATGATTGCCTAGATAGAGTTGGAAATGCCAAATTTGTTAGCAAATTTGATTTGTTTGAAGTGGTATTGGCAGGTTCCTCCCTTCACTGACCGTGCCAAAGTAAATTTCACAGCCTTTTGATACAGTGTACAACCCGATGGCCTATACAATAACAAAAGAATGGCATTTTGGTCTCTCAAACAATTCAGTCAGGCCGCCAACATTTCAGAGATAGTGAACAGAGTAGTTTTGGCAGACATAGACCACTGTGAAAGCCTTTTTGAATGATCTCCTTGTGGTACAGTGAAACAGGGAGAACACAGAGACAGCTCCATCAATTGTTTTGAGAATTATCTCAAGCAGTTTAACTGTGAATCTGGTGAAAAGGGAATTTGGGGGGGGGGGGGGGGCCATGCAAATGTCACATAAGTTAGGGCATTTTAGGACAAGGGCAAATTAAGGCCAATCACTACTGCAAAAGTTGAGAGCAATTGAGAAATCCCCACACCACCGAGCAAAAGAGATCTCATAGATTCTTAGGTATGGGTCGGTATTCAGAAAATACTGTCCAAATTTTCTCAGAAATGCATGTCCACTGACAACCTTCTGAAGAAAAAACGCAAAATGTATCTGATCAGAGCATGCCGAAAAAACCGTTGGAAAATCAAGTATATTTTTAATGAATGCGCCAGTTTTTGATTGCGCCAACTTTCAAAACAATTCAGTTGGCAGTTGATTGTCCATGATGTAGGCTGTGGTGGAGTTCTCATGCAATCGAATGAAAATGCTGTAAATCACCTGTATGTTATTACTCGAAGAAGTTTGACAAACATCAGCAACACACTCACAATTGAGAAAGAATGTCTTGCGATGGCTGTTGTCCATGCAAACTTTGAAGTGTATACTTGAGAACAACCGTGCACCCAGTTCTAGTGTACCGGATCACAATCCGTTTACTTGTCATCCACAAGAGGAAAACAGAAATCAGAAACTTGTCAGGTGGAGTTTTACTCTGCCATAAGACAATCTGGACATAAGACATATCAAAGGAAACGAAAATGTCTTGACAGATATGCCTTGTCTAGAGCTGGCCTAAATTTTGTTCAGAAATTCATATTACAACTTTAGTAATATAGACTGCGGCAGCAATGCAAGAAATAAAACGTGTAAAATTTGCATGATGTAACCTGTATGTAAAATGAACCACAAAATGGTTAAAGGTATAAAGCCCAGATTTGGCAACTTTTTACTTTTCATTCAATTTCTTCTTTTTAAGAGGAGGATGTTATATGCCTCCATTTTTCGGATTAAACGTTTAAAAATATTATTTTCTCAATTTTATTTGAGAAAAGATTTCTCACAGGAAAAGTACTTTGTTTACTATAAAGAGAGAAAGGGAATATCCTAGTTTTTTTGCATGTTGCACCTGTTGCACAATAGGGGAAGTGGGGAATTCCCCAAATGTAAACGTAGAAACGAGTCACTTTTTTATGCTTTGAGATCAAAACATTTAAGATCAGGTATTTCCCCCAATATAGTTATATATGGAAAGTGGGATGTGATCAGGTTATGTTTATATAGCTGATGCTGTTGTAATGTCTTTTTTTTTTTTTTTTTTTTTTTTTTAAATAAACTTTTAAACTTCTGCTTATTAAATGTTAGCGGTAAGCAGTTGCAATCAGCTATGCCGTATGGTTATAGCTAGTTTTATCTACAATAATGGTGATTTATGCTTCACACGTGCCAGGAGCTATATATTTTTCATTCCATCTGAGCAAGAGTGCTGTAATTATTCTACTGGTCGTCTTTTGAAGCCGAAAGTGCTGGGAATCAAATGATTCCAAATTTGGACAGATGAAATCGTGGTGATTATCTTGGACTGATTACTGGGATCCTAGTGTCGTCGAGTGAATGTTTAACCTTGTGCTTGAACTGCTGGACAAAAGTTAGCTTCAGGCTGAGAAGAGTTCCAATGAATATTACCTCAGGATTTATAAGCGGGACTTTGCAAATGCATGGTCATTTTTTGAAGAGTCTTCACCTGTGAGGACATATCCATCGTTGAGCTGCAAAACGCCTTCTTGTGAGATTAGTGGAATTCTGTTACAATTAAGTATGACTCTTAATATTGTTTGTAATTTTATGATGTTGTTTTGACATACCAAATTCTTGACCAATCAAATCATTAAAATCTGTTATATTGTATAAAATTTAGACACTTGTGCACAAGGCTCATTTATTTGTGTTTGAAAGGTATTTCTGACCTTTGACGCCTCCAAGCTCATAACAGTGCTAACAAACGGCAAGGACTTCTCCAGCGGCAACTTGTTATCCAGGAACACATTTCACTCGTATATCACGCTAGATTCCGTATTATATTTGCGCTTTATTCCTCAATATATCTTGTATTACAAAAGAACGACTTTCTGTCGCGGCTCGGATTGCGTGGCGTGCGTCTATGGTCATTCGTCTTTTAATCCTACTTTGTGAATAGACGATTTCATATGAATCCCCATGGATGCAAATGAGTATGCCATCATTCTACAATCGCTACTGCACAACGTCATACCGCGCATGACGGAATCAAATACCTCATTTGCATCCATGGGACTTCTATATGAACGTCTACCAGTTGTGAGTTCAAATCTTCTAGGCATTGTGGGCCGTATTCTCAAACGATGTTAAAATAAATGGTGGTTAGGCCAACCACTGTGGTAGTAAACGACATTTTAAAAAAACGCAGGTTCAATTTTTAACAAGTTGATTAGCTAACCGCGCTTTTTAAACGCCGTAAATATTCATCACCGAACCGTGACTCATCTTCGCCTACATGTACTGCTGCGTCAACATATTTATATCGGTCATAATGCCTTCCTTATTTTTAAAATTTCTACGCGAAGTCCACGGGTAAATTTCAAGAAGGTCGCGCTATGCGATGACTTTAGATTTTGTTCACGATGGAGAAAAATAAAACCACCCGGGCCTATTTAAAAAAACTGTTGTATGTCGCTGTGCTGCACTTGCTATCAGTTAATACTTTCTATAGCAGAGCAGATTCACACGAGCATAAAAATTAAAAGGAAAAGAAAAATGGACAAACAATCAACTCAGGACTCTGAAAAGAAAGTCCAAAGAAATAGAGATACAAATGGTCTAACAAACGGTATCACATGACTTAAAATATCGGGCATTTGATGAAAGCGTTTAGTTAAAACACACCTTAAACTACCCACGGATCACGTCTAAGTTTAACAACGTTTTATAACAGATATTTAACGAGTTCGCTAAAATTTAAACAGCGTTAAATTAACCATGCTTTGCGAATTGCGTTATTTTAGCGATTTAACAAGTGATTAGCTTTAATCTCGTTTGAAATAACGTGCCCTGTTTTTTTTTATGTTATTGTTGCGTATACAGGTGATAAAAAACTTGACCCTGATTGTGTCCGCCATTTTGAATTTTTAAATAATATATATCTAACATATGTTATATCTTCGAAGCTTATGTCATTAGCTTTAAGTTTGATGGCAAGGATCATTCCAATCTGAATCAGTAATAACGGCCCGAGCTACAAGAATCAGATCTGCAGTAATAAATAGCCCATTTTCTTCGGACACTGATTTCTTCCTTCGCTGAACGCCGTTCATTTTCAATGTGAATCCGTGGACAGAGCAGAAAACCGACTACGTGATTCCAAACGACTGTACTCGGTCTATACTAACCGATATGAATGATCTTTGCAGTAATTAAAGATAATGAACCCGGCTTGTCAGATGATACCAAATATTTAGATATATTTACTTAAAAATTCAAATGGCGGATCCAATTCCGGGTCAAGTTTTTTTTTGGACCACCCTGTATTTATAGTAGGGTTATAAAATAAGAACGAGTCAGGGTCAGAGATGAAATTAAAATAGTGAATAGCTGCCGCATAGACGAAGTCGAAAAGATGTGGTCCCGGTGCGACGGTAATTATAGTCCGGCGTGCTCACATCCGGCACCAGACTTTAAGGAATAGGGCAATCAATTCAGTCTGATCAAGGATCAAATTTCATGTCAGGTTTGTTCCAACAAGTCATGGACCAGTTGGGAATTTCCCAGTACAGTTCTTCAGCATACCACCCAGAATCCCAAGGGGCCCTAGAAAGGTACCACCAAACATTGAAAACAATGATCAAAACCTATGTCTTGAATTTGAGAGGGATTGGGATGAGGGAGTTCATCTCCTGTTATTTGCTACCAGGGAGGCTGTACAAGAGTCATTAGGATTCAGTCCATTTGAGTTGGTGTTTGGTCACAAAGTTAGGGGACCATTGAAACTACTGAAAGAAAAGTGGTTGTGTGAAAATCCTGATGTGTCTCAATTCAAACACAGGCCTCAAAGAGCCACAGAAATTGCCAAACAAAATCTCAAACAGAGGCAGGCAAAAATGAAAACATGGTATGACAAAGATGCCAGAAACAGAGTATTCAAACCAGGTGACAGAGTTTTGGCACTTTTTCCAATACAAGGGCATCCTTTGCAAGCCAAGTATTCTGGACCATATGAGATTGAGAACAAAGTGGGAGACCTTGACTATGTGATCAAAACACCAGGTAGGCGTAAAAGTCGACAATTATGTCACATAAATATGCTCAAAGAGTATAATGAAAGAGGTGATACTATTAAGCCTGCATGTGTAGTATCCAGTGTTAATGATGACATCACAGAGTCAGTACCTGAACAAAACAGCACTGTAAACAGAGAAAATTATTATGGTGTCAAATTGCAAAAATCTGACATACTTGCCAATTTAGACAAGAAACTAGGTCATTTCCCAGAGAGTCAGCAAGGTGTATTGAAAGAGTTAATTCATGAGTGGGAGAACATATTTCCTGATGTACCTAGTGAGACACATGTCATAACCCATGACATTGATGTAGGGGACTCCGAGCCTATAAAACAACATCCTTATAGGGTGAATCCAATCAAGTTGCAGCATGTCAGAAATGAGGCGAAATACATGTTAGACAATGGAATAGTAGAACAAAGCAATAGTGAATGGAGTTCCCCATGTATTCTGGTTCCCAAACCTGATGGTTCATTCCGTTTTGTCACAGATTTTCGAAAAGTCAACCTCTGTTCCAAAACCGACTCATACCCGATCCCTCGGATTGATGATTGCATAGATAGAGTTGGAAATGCCAAATTTGTTAGCAAATTTGATTTGTTGAAGGGGTATTGGCAGGTTCCTCTCACTGACCGTGCCAAAGAAATTTCAGCCTTTTGTACACCCGATGGCCTATACCAATACAAAAGAATGGCATTTGGTCTCAAAAATTCTGTCGCAACATTTCAGAGATTAGTGAACAGAGTAGTTGCAGACATAGAAAACTGTGAAGCCTATGTGGATGATCTCCTTGTGTACAGTGAAACATGGGAAGAACACATGAGACAGCTCCATCAATTGTTTGAGAAATTATCTCAAGCAGGTTTAACTGTGAATCTGGTGAAAAGTGAATTTTGCCATGCAAATGTCACATATTTAGGGCATGTTGTAGGACAAGGGCAAATTAGGCCGATCACTGCAAAAGTTGAGGCAATTGAGAAATTCCCCACACCACAAAGCAAAAGAGATCTCATGAGATTCTTAGGTATGGTCGGGTATTACAGAAAATACTGTCCAAATTTCTCAGAAATTGCATGTCCACTGACCAACCTTCTGAAGAAAAACGCAAAATGTATCTGATCAGAGCAATGCCAAAAAGCGTTTGAGAAAATCAAGTATATTTTGATGAATGCGCCAGTTTTGATTGCGCCAGACTTTCAGAAACAATTCAAGTTGGCAGTTGATGTCAGTGGTATAGGCTGTGGTGGAGTTCTCATGCACGCAGGTGAAAATGATGTAGATCAATCTGTATGTGTAGTACTCAAAGAAGTTGACAAAACATCAGAAAAACTACTCAAAACCATTGAGAAAGATGTCTGCATTGCTTGCTTGTTCATTGCAAAATTTTGAAGTGTACTTGAGAACAACAGTGCACCCAGTTCTAGTGTACACGGATCACAATCCGTGGACTTTCATCCACAAGATGAAAAACAGTAATCAAAGACTTGTCAGGTGGAGGTTAAACTCTGCAAGAATACAATCTGGACATAAGACATATCAAAGGAAAAAGAACTGTATTGGCAGATGCCTTTGTCCAGAGCTGCCTAAATTTGTTCAGAAATTTCAGTATTAAAATTTTATGGAATATAGACTGAAGGCAGCAATGCAAGAAACTGTAAAACGTGTAAATTTGCACTTGTAAAACTGTATGTAAATTAACCACAAAATGGTTAAAGGTATAAAGCCAGATTTTGGGAAAATTTTAATTCATTCAAGTTTTCTTTTTAAAGGAGGAGGAATGTTAAAAAAAAAAAAATATATAGCCTCCATTTTTCTGATTAAAACTTTTAAAAATATTATTTTCTCATTTTATTTGAGAAAAGATTTCTCACAGGAAAAGTCTTTTGTTTACTATACAAGATAGAATGGGAATATCCCTAGTTTGTTTTTGCATGTTCACCTGTTGCACAATAGGGTAAGTGGGGAATTCCCAAGATGTAAACTAGAACCGAGTCAACTTGTTATGCTTTGAGATCAATACATTGTAAGATCAGGGAATTTCCTTCCCCATAGAGTTATATATGAAAGTGATGGATCAGGTATGTTTATTCATGCATGCTGTTGTAATGTCTAATTTTTAAGACTGGGAACTTTGTGAAGTCAGTATATATTTGAGACTTTAGTTAAGTCTCGCCGTCAGCAGTTTGCAATCAACTAATAGGTATGGTTATACAGTTTTATCTACAATAATGGTAGATTTATGCTCCACACAGTGGCCAGGATATAATTATAATTTCAATTCCATCTGCGCATAGTGCTGTAATTATTCTACTGTCGTCTTTGAAGCCGAACGTGCTGGGAATCACCATAGGATTCCAAATGGTGTACCGATAGAAATCTGGGATTCGTTGGACCTGATATACTGTGAATACTATGTCCGCGAGGGAATTGTTTTAACGTGTCGTCTTGAACTGCTGTACAAAAGTTATCTTCAGGACTGAGAAGATTCCAATGGGAATTTTACCTGAGATTTATAAGCGTGACTTTGCCATGCTGTCATTTTTGGGGAAAAGGTCTTGCGCTGTGAGGACATATCATCGTTGAACTGCAACGCTTCTTGTGGAGATTAGTGGACATTCTTTTTCAATTAAGTCTATCTTGAAATATGTGTGTAATTGTTATGTAATGTTTGTTTTGGACATACCAAATTCCTTTTTTTGAACCAATTACCATCATTAAAATCTGTTATATTGTATAAAAGTTAGATCACTTGTGCACAAGGCCATTTATTTGTGTTTGAAATGTATTTCTGACCTTTGACGCCTACAAGACGTCATAACAGGCTACCAAACGGCAGATACTTATCCATCCTTCACTTGTGTTCCAGAAACCCATTTTCAACTCGTATAGCACTGCTATATTCGTAGTTATATTTGCGCTTTATTCCGTCAATATATCTGTCTATACAAAAGAACGACTTTCTGTCGCGGCTCGGATTGCGTGGCGTGCGTCTATGGGCATTCGTCTTGTAATCCTACCTTTGTGAACTAGACATCATATAGAAGGTCCCATGGTATGCATGAGTATTTCCATCCATTCCGTCAACGCTACTGCACAACGTCATACAGCGAATGACGGAATCAAATACCTCATTTGCATCCATGTGACTTCTATATGAAATTCTACCAGTTGTTTTGAGTTAAAATTTCTAGGCATTGTGGGCCCTATTCCTCAAACGTATGGTTAAAATAAATGGTGGTCGGCAACACTGTGGTTAGCTAAACGCCAGTTTTAAAAAAACTGCAGGGTTAAAATATTTAACAAGTTGATTAGCTAACCGCGCTTTTTAAACGCCGTAAATATCATCCCCGAACTGACTCATCTCGCCTTTAATATTACGTGCGCGTCAACATAGTTATATTTAGATTAATGCCTTCCGTATTTTAATGCTACGCGAGTCCACGTGTAAATTTCAAGAATGTCGCGCCTATGCGATGAGCTTTTAGAATTTGTTCAGCGATGGAGAAAAAATAACACCGGGCCTATTTACAACTGTGTATGTCGCTGTCTCACTTGCTATCAGTGAATAACTTTCTATAGGCATAGCAGATTCACACGAGCATAAAAATGAAGGAAAAAACAATGAACGAGAACAATCACTCAGGACTCGGAAAAGAAAGATACCAAAGAAATAGAGGATACAAATGGTCTAACAAACGGTATCACATGACTGAAAATATCGGGCATTTGATGAAAGCGTTTAGTTAAAACACACCTTAAACTACCCCGGACCAAGTCTAAGTTTAACAACGTTTTACAGATATTTAACGATGTTCGGCTAAAATTTAAACAGCGTTTAAGTTAACCATGCTTTGAGAATTGCGTTTATTTTAGCGATTTAACAAGTGATTAGCTTTAAATATCGTTTGAGAATACGGGCCATGTTTTTTTTTATTTATTGTGCTTATACAGGGTGAGTAAAAAAACTTGACCCTGATTGTGTCCGCCATTTTGAATTTTTAAATAATATATATCTAACATATGTGATATCTTCGGAAAGCTTATTTCATTAGCTTTAATTTGATGCAAGGATCATTCCAATCGGATAAGTATAGGCCGAGCTACAAGAATCAAGAATCTGCAGTGAATAAATAGCCCGATTTTCTTCTGGACACTGATTTCCTTCGCTGAACGCCGTTCATTTCAATGTGAATCCGTGGACAGAGCAGAAAACCGACTACTTGATTCAAACGACTGTAGCTCGGTCTATACCTAACCGATATGAATGATCTTTGCAGTAAATTAAAGATAATGAACCCAGCTTTCAGATGATACCAAATATGTTAGATATATGTTACTTAAAAATTCAAAATGGCGGATACAATCCGGGTCAAGTTTTTTTTTTTTTGACTCACCCTGTATTTCTAGAGTGAGTAATTACAATAAAAGCATCAGGGTCAGAGATTGAAATAGAAAATAGTGAATAGCTGCCCTATGAGACGAGTCGAAAAGATGTGGTCCCGGTGCGACGGTAATTATAGTCCGGCGTGCTCACAGTCCGGCTACAACGGTAAGGAATAGGGCACTCGATTCAGTTGACTCTTTACGCAACATTAGTTTCACGCTTTATTCCGTTATCATCTATGGAGACCGGACTATGGTTCCCGCCGGACTATAGTTGCTTTCATACCGGTGTAGAAGTAACCATTGTCCGGCGTACTCATAGTCCCGGAACAATGGTGAACAATAGGGCACTCGATTCAGTTGACTCTTTACGCAACATTAGTTTCATGTATCCGTTATCGTCTATGGAGCCCCGGACTGTGGCTCCCGCCGGACTACATCTGCTTTCACACCGGGAAGGTCCTTGCATGAACTTTGTGGATAGATTAACAAATGTTTAGTAGTATAGTAGGAGGACTCACGCATCGTGTATACTAGAACACATGTATACACACATTGGGAATCAAATGCATGACACAAAGGTATACACCAATCCGGTTTTACACATTGCAACACCTCACTGGCAGCCATAGCTGGGGTGCATCATGCTTGAATTCACCCAAATGTGCAGATTAAGTGTAGCTTTTGGTACAGACGTACAGAAGATTTGGGTAGGTTTTGGGTTGGAGGCCCCCCCCCCCCAGTAATGGCGGATCAATTCTGACCATCATTTGGCTGGTCGGATTTGTCTATAAACTGAATATATGCGAAACTAGCAGAGCAAAATCAATTAAAACTATATTAGCACTATTAATAGAGCTATATTTATTTTTATCGTGTCGAGCGTACAGATGGTGAGAGGGTAAAAAAAATCGTTGGTGTCAAAGACATCATAGCGGTATGATAACGTTAATATTTCGTAATCCAATGTATTGTAACGTTAATTTCTCATAACCGATATAAAAGGAGATACAGTATGCCTACGCTACGGAATCCACAGACGACAACCGAATATAGCGAGAAAGTAATGTTGCGTGAAGAATCACCTGAGTCGAGTGCAATATTTTTTGCCGTTGTAGGTGGACTACGAGTAAGACGGACTATGAAATCATCACAGGGTGGGGATATATTGGCATATCAGCAAAAATAAGCTCAAAGGGGCATAACAGGCAGTGATACAACAATTTGCTCCTACTGTCTGTTCAATTAACTTAGATGTCTGCTTTTTATTAATTATTTAAAAAAAACGCACGTTCGAAATAAATCACGAAAAGAAAGTTGTTGGGTATCTTTGGACCTAAGACGTTTTTTACATGTCACATTTTAAACCTTCAAATCTATTGAAATCTGGGTATTTCACCCCCGTTTTGAAAATGAGCGAATAAAGGTTTGGTACCATTAGTATTTACGTTTTGTGGAAGCTTCCATTTGACTACACTTTGTAGGTAGTAAAAGTTGTCGTCGGAGGAGATGATTCACGATCAATATTGTCCGCCACTGGTATGAAAAGAATAATGCCAACTTTGTTCAACAGGATCAAATCCGAACCGTTGTTATTTGCACTGGATTTTTGCAATACAAAAGAGATGATATTCAAGGAGTAACACGGCAGAACTTGAAGGGACGGCATTACAGGAGAGCTGTATGATTCTTTGTATAACCAAATGAATAAAACAGACGGAGCTTATTAAAAAGTATCGGTATTTCAACGATGCATTTGTATACCCAGTCATTAATGCACGCGAAAACACCTGAAATCAAAAGCAAGGTCCACGAATCAATAATTGTTCGTATAAACGTACTTTTGAAGTGCCCCTAATTCATAAATGGCCTGCCATCAAAGTTTCAGAGTCAAAAGTCAATATTCACCGGACCCAGTTGTTGTCGTGCCAATAAAAAATTCACGGTAAATTGAATAAAAATCCAAAGAAAAAAATATGTTTTTTCATTTTTTTTTCATTTTCAGATTAACTTTTTTCATTCATACATGTTTCATCGGAACAAATACAAAACAATAGAGAATACAATACAATACACTTTTTTTGTCTTAGTTCACTTTTCCAATTCATTATCATTATTATAGTTGATAATATTATAATAGCATTATTCCGGTCAGATAAAGTGACACAGTAATGTGTAATCAAATCACAATTCACGATCAATGATAAATAATGAAAATATAAGGTGGAACATGGCAATAGGATAATCGAGGAACAATGTAGGAGTATCATAAGGGCAAAGTTAACGAGGAAAGATCAAAATAAACCCCAAGGGGGTCTTTAGTGTTTGATCCTACCCCTACTTATAAAGAACACGTTTGAAATCATCAAAATTGGTATTAAAAAAAAAAAAAAAACTTAAACAATACAAAAAACAGGACAGACAAGGGTAAAAAAGGTAGATCCAAAAACAGGATATAGCACGTTAAACCAGACACGTGTAAAAGCCGAGAAAAAAAAACTGCATGAGAAACATTATTCGTGATTATAATTAGTAATTAGTTGTTTCTTATATTTAAGTTTAAAGCTACATATGGTTTTGCATGTGTAAATGATTTGTCAAGTTTATTCCACACTTTTGGCAACGAACAACAAATGAAGTACAGTTAAAAAAGAAGTACATTTAGGAGTCTGATAATGATGTGCATTACGTGTGTTATAGTTGTGTACTTCGCTGTTTTTTTGTGAAGAGGCCATTGAAAGAATTAGGTAGAGACGTGAGAATAACGGTACATGAAAAGCGCTTATTTGGAGTTTCTATATATCAATATGTCAGTATTTTTAAGTCGTGAAATTAATGGTTTGGAGTGGGAAAGATGAGGCGAATTAGAGAAAATGCGAATTGCTCTTTTTTGCAGTCTGAAGATTTTATCGAGTTTAGTTGTTTCTCATACTGTCCATGGGCATAGGGGTTGGTGTTTAGAGTCTGTGATAGCCCATGCATATTACAATATGAAATTAAGGAGTATAGGTGTATAAGTGTATTAATAGAGAGGGGGGACTTTTAAATTTTTGAGGGGAGTGTGGGTTGGAGTTTCTTAATGATGCCGACACCTTTGGAAATTTGATTTGGGGTTTTTGGTGAGATGATAATTCCAGCTTAATTTACTATCGATTGTGACGCCCCCACCTAAAAATTTCGTATGATCAACGGGATTAATGGGAATATTGTCAATATTGATGTTGATCCTGTGCTTTGTGGTACTGGTTTTGCCAGTGTGGAAGTGGATATAATTAGTTTTGCTTGTATTAAGGGACAGTTGTTGGCTTTGAACCAGTTAGAAACATGACGGATTTCACGATTAAAAGTCTGGATGAGCGTATTCATGTCCGGATGTGAAAGGATGTTAGTATCATCGGCAAATAATACATAAGAAAATGTTTGAAGCATTGGGGATGTCATTTACATAAGTTAAGGAAGAGTGGACCAAGTATTAGAGCCTTGGGAACACCGCATGAAACCGGGAAGGAGTCTGAAGAGTGGAGATTAAAGGAAGTAAACTGTTTCGCCCTATCTTGGAGATAGTTTGGAAGTAGTTCAAGAGGAATTCCACGTACACCATAGAAGTGAAGTTTAGAAAGAAATAAGAATCTCGTTAGAGACGACTAGTGTCGAAAGCTTTAGAAAGATCAAGGAAAATCCCTATGGTGTGAAGCTTTTGGGAAAGATCAGAAGAAATTTTGTGATATATGTCAATAAGAGCAAGATCCGTGGAGTGTATTTTCCTGAATCCGTATTGGGTGTCTTGGAGGATGTTGTTAGCTGAGAAGTTGTCAAGTCTATTGTAGATAAGGCGCTCAAGAACCTTGGAAAAGCCACGGTAGTAGAGAAATGGGCGGAGTTTGAGAAAGAATGGGGATCTTCCTTCTTGGAAAGATAGGGAGACTGGTGCAATCTTGAGGGAGGAGGGAAAGACACCACTAGGAAAGAAAGAGAGAGGTTGAAGATATGAGTAAGAGGTTTAGAGATACTTGGAGCAATGCTCTTGACAACACCGGGATTTGCATCATCGAAACCATTTACCTTTTACCATTTACCTTTTACCATTTTAATTTTTGGGTGATTTCGAGAATTTCTTTTTCCGAGATAGGCGAGAAAAAGATGGACTTATATTCGAGTTATGAAGAAAATCATGAAGCTGCAAGCAGTGGTGTTGATCTTGCTGGCAAGTTTCGGGCCTATCTCGGCAAAGAATTTGTTGAATTTGCTGGCAATGTCGCGTGGGTTTGTATTTTTGAATCACCGTCAAGGAAGTATGATGGAGTTTTTCCTTTGATGTTTTTACCCAAAATGTCGTTAACTATTCGCCAAGTTTTTTGATATTATTTTTATGAGGGAAATTTATTATAAAGTATTTTTACCGAAATACGTATTGCATGAGTGAGATTATTCTGTATTTAACTATTATTCATTTTGTCTATTTTCGTCACGAGATTTGATATATCTTTTATACAATTTGTTCCTGGTTTTAATGGATGTATTATTCCGGCAGTAATCCATGGTTTATTATCTTTACGTTTATTTATCTTTCCCTAACAATAGGAGAGTGTTTGTGTTAATTGTGAGATTAGCCATGGGAAAGGTTATATGAGTCATTTGCTGAATCATTGATGTAAACTCGTGCCAATCAGTATTTATGAGATTTTCAAGTTTGGAACCCAATGATCTTGTTGGGTCCAATGATGAATAGCAACTTTTCTTTCGTGATTTTTTTCGAAAGCGTATATTGTTTTAAATAATTAATTACAAAAGGACATCTACACTGTTAATAAAAAATTTTCCGTAAATTTACGGAAATTTCTGGCAGCAGTATTTCCAGTAATTTTAGGGTAAAATTTACAGAAATTTCTGTCAATTAACGGAAATTTGAAAATAAAAAAAATAAAAAAAATAAAAAAAATAAAAAAAATGTGTATTTTAACAGAATTTTTCCGTAATAGGATTTAAAATTTACGGAACCCCAAAAAAAAAAAGTCCGGAAATTTGATGCCAGAAAAATTTGAAATATTTCCGTAAATTAACATTTTTTATGTTTTTGTTTTTATTCTTATTGTTTTCTAAAACAGATTTTCCGTAATTTACGGAAAATCTGTTTCTTAATTTAGGCAAATTTTAACAGTGTAAGTTAAATTAAACGACAATAACAAACAAAACGCATGATCAGAATCTACTGAAATTTTAGGAAATAGCTTTTCTCAAGAATGATCTAGCAGAAAACATTGACAAGGACATTAGATACTAGAATCACGAAAACACATATTGGTGATCAAATTCATGATACAATGGTAATGAATATATGTGAAACTAGATAACTGTGTGTTCTACAATTTTGGATAAAAGTGTTGAACAATGATGAAATCTGAAATTGTGTTCAGTGCACAGAACACCACTCATATTGATTGGTGGAGAGGGGAGATTAGCAAAAGCTTCAAGCTTGATACAAAAAATGGTCGAATTATACAAAAGAGCAAATTTTCACAAGGTGTACCAACTACTTTGTCTAGATTGTAGTACATGATGCGTGACCATCATAACTATACTGTAGTTATATTAGGGTTGCTAGTAAGTACTAGAGTTTGGTCTCGAGAACTAGTGTCTTCAGTCTGCTATATACCCGACTGATCACCATTAGGTGGCAGCTTTGACAAGCCGAGGTCGGTTTATCCAAAGAGGTTCTATATAGATAGAGAGGCAAAACGTTACGTAATCTTTAGAAATTCACCGTCTCGCATGTTTTGCCGACCACAAAGAAAACCTAGAGTACCAACAATAGAAAGCAATGGCTGCCTCCGCTTCTTCCACATACTGTGGGTGCCGCTTTGCATATACACTAATCGGTAGTGATACAAATTAATGTATGTGTTAGAGGTGGCCAGGTGTAAAAATAGTGTACCTGGATCATTGTGCTCAGATACTCTTTTTTCTCATAATGCAATGCGCGCTTAGGTGAAAAGATGTATTCATTGAGGCGGTTATTTAAATCAAGACGACTGATGTGTCATTTCATTCGTTGTGTGGCCATGGTAGGACAACATTTAACCACCCAATAGCACCCAACATCCAACAACTGATATTTTGGCGGATTGTTTGTATCGAATTGACATTATGTGTGTATACAAGCACCCAAACTGATAATTATCCGTGCAATATTCAAAATGTCAGCGCGTTTTGAATGCGTTCACCCCCTTGGGTTTATCAGACACAGCCGGTAGCCTAGTGGACAGGGCATCCGTCTAGCGATTGGAAGGTCGTCGGTTCGATTTCCGCGCCGGCACAGTCCTAGAAAATATACCTTTGGGGGTAGACGTTTCCTATAGAAGTCCCATTGATGCAAATCAGGTATTGCCATTTATTCCGTCAGGCACTACTGCACAAAGTCATACAGCGCATGACGAAATCAATTGTAATACCTCCTTTGCATCAATGGGACTTCTATATTATATGAAACGTCTACCCAACTGGGGCTGCTTCAGTGCTTGACATTTAATGTTGTATAAATAATGATTTGTCGCACAATTGGGTTGGTAAAACTATTTCTCTAAGTGTTCAGTGATTAAATATTTTCTTGATCAGGCAAAATATCTTGGGGAAAGAGTGTGCTGGATATAAAGGGAAATTATGAAAATTTATATTAGCACTTTTAAAGGGTTATATACATTTTTATGGTGTCGAGTTTACAGAATGGCGAAAGGAATAAATTTCTTTGGTGTCAAAGACCTCCAGCAGTGTGATAACGTGGTTATTGCGTATTGCTAATTATCAACCCCAAATTTAAGTGCCCCACTCCTCCATGTTTTCTGACGAGAAAAGGGCATTGACCCCAGTAACTAGATCAAGAATATTCCGATCATGCTATATTATAAACTTTATATAATTATGTAATAATAATAATAATGACAAGGCATACTACATATTAAAACAGATACAAGAACATGAATGAAAAACAACAAAAGAGACATTTGAACAACGTATACTGTATATTGATAAATTTATTATCACTTGACTTTTTGATGTTCAAATTAGTTCATTAAATGTGGTGCACAATGATGTTGAAAAAGTGTTCAATCTGCAAAATCATTTTGCAGTGTAAAACGATTCCATGCTATGTGTAAAGCAGTTTTCACTTTTCACACCAACTGCTGTGGTAATCTTTCATACATTAACTCTTGTTGTTATTTATATGAAATTAACTCAATTCCATTCAATTAGCCATTTTGGAGTACGGCGGGCACTGCACACTCGACTTCACGTTTTTTGTATTTCCAGGGTTTGAACTTCGTCTCTTCTTTTGTATACTCAAACTATGCCCTCTCCTATTGTGCCAGTTTTATGCTGCATGCTGGACGGTGTATCTAAAAGAGCGTCGGCCCATTCAGCGCTTAATGATGGTTGGTGTGGTAGTACTGTCGACCTTTGCAATTTTTTGTTTCCTCATTTTATTCTTGAAAGTTGGTACATATGAACACACCAACCCTACAAGAAACAAAACGCATAGACATCGTTAAGGCGCCGTAAGGGCTATAATTACTTGATTTTTTTTCTGGAATATGATATTTGGATATATTTGTATTCCTACTATTCTTGTTATTTTAGTGAGTGAGTGAGTATTAAGATTTAACGACAACTCAACACAATTGTGTTATATCGTGTCATTAAGGTAAAAAAATCTAACCTTTTCAATTCAAAATCATTTTAAAACATACACCATAGTAAATTCCAATCACAACACTTTAAAAAAAAAACAATATTTAAACCAACAATTGTAAATAGATACATATCATACACTGATGAACCAAATCATCACCCATCCATGTATAAAATAAGATAACCCAATTGAATACAACAAGTCACATAGAAAAACAGCTTCACAAGATACACTGATCAAATCTAAATTAAAATTACGGTATACACATCATACACTGATGACAAAGTTCATCACCCATCCATGTATCATGAAAAAAATTCAACTACAGATACTAATAAGCTCTAATAATCACATCAGATTCCCTTTAAAAACACGATAAAGCAATACAGTACGGTATTGAAATGTTAAGGCAATATTTTACAGATTAAATAGATGGTCTTATATGTACATATGTAATTGATACATGTAAATAGTATGTTTTATGTTAACTAATACAGATTATTAAACTACTTGTAATACAAATTATCATATTATTTTAACATTTTACATCTAAATACAGTCATACAATAGAAACCTTAATACAACCTTAAATTAAATACAACCCATCTGTTAAAATAACAGATGAGTTGCCCCTTATAGTGGCCTTTTACGACATGTAAGGGGGGACAGCGGGCCTATTCTTAACCCCGAACCTGCAGGGAGTTCTTGTTATTTTAGATACACAACAAAAACAACGACCTTCATTTGCGTACTGGTGTGGGCTGGTCTTATAACCCGTACCCTTTGGGTTCGATTCATGCTCTACTCTATTTATGAGAATGCTAACCGAGTGTAAAATGAAGTACAAGTTTTATCAATCCATCCCAATAAGATAGCAGCAATGAATAGCTGCCTTAAGACATTGTGTTCCAGAATATTGGTTGACCCTAACTCAATTTTGCCAGGGTAACATTGGCACTCGTTTTTCTATGGCGTGTGAACTGCGCACTATGATGAGATTGCGATTTATTCCGTATTGAAATACGTGTTTACACAATTTGGCACTCGACGACCCTCTACAGTGTGGAGCAAAGCGAGGCATCTTTAACGCATGTTCTATCAAACCTGGCTGCGATATTTTACCGTAGTTAATTGTAGTTAAAATTGTTCGCTTGTGAAATTTCCCAATAGCGTCTATTTCACTTTAACCAAATTTGCAACAAATTAAATTTATCAAAATTGAGCAGAGTAGGGTTCGAACCTGCGACATGCAGAGATTAAGAAACATTTTAACCACTAGGTTAGCGAAAAATTGGTTGGCGCTGTTGGGATTTTAATTCAATATAAACCTTCACGGAAAAAAAGGCAGACTCATGCGCAAAATTATGCAATAGATAATGTAACAATAAAAATGATCAATATTATGTTATTAAATCAATATTAGCACATTTTTGAAGAGCGCCCCCAATTTTCAAAATTTGATATTTTTGCACAGTTACGTTGGCAATAGGACACTATACCTGCGAACGAGAATGCTAAAAAATGCGTATTTATCACAAAATAAGCGATTTTTTGGGAATTGGGATCCCAGATTGGACTTGACGGCAGAGCTGGATATGCTACGTTTATGTCCGTCCATGATGAAATAGTGCCACGAGAAAATAACCTCTAAATTATTAAAACAACTAATGGATGAGCGTAGACACGTACATGGTGCTATTTCCCGGCTATTTCACATTGGAAGGCCGTTTCCAGCAGGCGTTGAATTATTATCGGGGATCCCCGATAATAATTATTCTAGTACAAAATTCCTTCGTTTGTGACACATAGACATTTTTCGAGCTTAACCATTCACATGTATAGTTTACTAGCCAGTTACCAATGCAACCGTGTAAAAATCTCCAAATTTTTGAAAATTGGGGGCGCTCTTCAAAAAATGTCCTAATATTGCTTTAAGTTAACTGTGGCTATTGAATATAATGCTGTACCACATGCAAGTTAACTACGGAAAATAATATTGCAACCGGGTTACGTCAGGTAGTAACATAAAACAATGCCGCCAGACTGATTTGGTAAACCGCAAGGCATGCTCGTGGCACCTACACGGAATGAATACACACACACACACAAAAGGCTTTGCTTTCCAGTGACCAAGGAGAGGACGCAATATCGCATCAAATGCAGGGACTATAAAAATAAAACTTTCTGATAAAGACTAGACTTACTTACGGCGGTCCGGTAAGTACGTATATCCTGTTTCTAAAATTGAAAAAAAAAAAACAAGTTGGCGTAGCGTTTGAGAATTCTCAAGACTGGAATAATACCTTAAGGCATTGTGGGAAAAGTTATGCGGCCCGCAGCGATTGCGTGTTCACTTTTCCGTGTTTGCGAGCACCGAAGTACCGACAAAAACGTTCAATTTTCTCGCTAGGTTCTATAGGTTCAGACCCAATTACGATACATATCCAAAACAAAACATAGTATGGACCCTCTGATGCGAAAATCTCCATAGAATCCCTTCGTTTTCCGGAGACATTTGAGATTTAATTTCATTTGCATATATTCGCTATGATGGACTGATAACGTTAATCTCTCGCGCAGTAGATAATATCTTTCACAGTCTGTGACACAGACTACACACTTTCCGGACCGCCGTAAGACTTACTCATGCAGTGTTCGCTGTAATCTTTGCAACAGTCGCGACGTTGTCGACACAGGGCATCACACTGGCAGACATGCTCTCGTCGGGTTCTCTGTTTCATTAATTGGCGCAAGAAGTGTCTACAGCTTTTGGAGGAAATAAACACTTCAAGTTGAAAATCAAAATAATTACTAATTTGGATATCACAAGCACATTTTCAGCAAGATCACACTTTCTTGTTCGTTCAATAGCTGGAATAGATAGATTAGTATTGATTGTTACCTAGAAGTGGCCTAAGTGTCATGTCCATTCAGTGGTCATTTCCTGATCCTGACTTTTTCCCATAATGGGGCAGTTAGAAATATACAATATAAAAAAAACACCAGTCTCACTGTGTATGCAGGGTAAAAAGACAACAAGAAAGTTTGTTCTTTTCTGTCGTCTTTTATTCTGCACAGTTTGAGACTGGTGTTTGTATACTCAACTGATGTTTACAGGTAAAAGACAAACAGTAAAGTTTGTTCTTTTCTGGTTGTCTTTTTTTCCTGCATACATCATGCGAACTGGTGTTTTTTATATTGTTATTTAGTGTTCCTCCTAGTCTCCTTCGATCCAATTGGATCCTGGTGTGTGTGTTTTTACTTTGGAGTTCTGTGGACTATCTGTTTTTTGCTGTTTCTTTTGCAGTTGTTATTTCTTTTATAGATAAATCCAGAACCTTTGGGTACATACTATGCTGCTGTAAGGTTAAAACATTTAACATTTTGAATGTTTTTTTTAAAATTTTTTTTGCCAAAGATGAGATCAAAATCCAAGTGTTTATGACCGGAAGAATAGCTTTAAAAATTTAAAAACCAATTTTCAAACTCCCGAAGGGGGTGGTTCCCCCGTGATATTCTTACTGAACATCCAATTCCTGTAATTTGGTACCAAAGGGTATCTTAGAGTTTTTTCTCTCCATTGGAACCAAAATAAGTACCAACATCCCCATTATGACACGTCACCATGACGTTCATAATTTTGAGGAAAGTAACGAAAATACTGATATAAAGGTGGGAAATTGATATTTTGCAATTTTAGTGACGCAAACACCTTATTATAGTACTAAAATGCTCGCATTATATAAACTAGTCCATTCCCATCAAGTAGAGTCAAACACCGCAGAAAATCGGATATTCCTACCTTGGGGGGGGTGGGCGGGGGGGGTAGGTGGGGCGAAAAATTGAATTTTTTTCCATTCTAACAACTGTGTCCTCTATGTAAATTGGCAGTTTTTGCTGCATAGGAACTTTATGACGGTCATTGTGACGAATGCTAGGGCACCTTGGTACTCATTTGGTATCAATGGATACAAGGGAGGACGATATCTATCTTTGGTACAAAATCAAGTGATATGTGATAACTCGGTAAGACGAGGGTTAAAATACGTCTTATTCCACTCCTCAACTGCAGAAATATTAAATTTTCACATACCCAATATCTAGTATTTGATCTTCACCTTCTAGGCCGTCATACTGACATGGGAAATGTTTTTACTTAATTTTATATTAATTTATTAATACGTTATTAACCGATGGAAATGGAAAGACCTGTAAGGCTTTTGAGGTCATCCCGTGGTACAAAATTTAATAAGAGTTGGATGATTATAAGTTAAACTACAATGGTGTGGTTTCCACCTCCTTTCGGATGTGGTTTAAATGTCTCGTAAAGACGCGGGTTATAAAATTGCAACTTCATTTTTGGTATGGTACACTTCTGAATATTTTTTTTTTAATTAAAATGGAATCGGACAGCAATTTGAGGTAATACTCTAACGCTCTCATCGATTCTTCCCACTACTAGCTGTACCGACTACAGAGCATTCTCATCCATGGCCATTCGAGGCATTTATACAGTGCTTTTCGAAAACTTAAAAAAAATATGTTAACCTTATGTTGAAAATTTGGTAATTTGGTAAATTTAGCTTGTACTTTTATGTTACATTTTTTGTATTTCCTCTTTGAGAGTTATGTGAAAAACATATTTTTTCATAGACTATTTTTCTAAGACAGTTGGTGGTGTAACCTTTAGGCAATAAGGTAAACTATGAACAATAAATGAAATGGTTTCCAGGGAAATAACACAACTCCAATTGATTTTTTTTGCTCTTCGGTTGTACACTCTACCATTTCCTAAAGGACACCGGTAGATTTTACATTTAGAGGTCATTCTCGTTTTTTGCTAAAACTGAGGTTTTTGAGCACCTGTATTGTTTTACATGCCGCACCTGAAAATGATAAATCTAATTTTTTTTGTGATGCGCGAAGGAACTTGGAGAGAATGCTGAAATTAATAGGTAACTTAAAAAGAACAATGGGATAATGTATCTTACTACTTAAAAGTAGTAAATGCTTTTTTACTTAATTTAAAGTATTTACTACCGTCTAAAGTTGAATACACACTTTTACTCGAAAACTTATTACTCGATCGCATGTCACTTAACAAACTTTTACTTGAAATAACTTTCTATCTGTAAATGCTTTAAAATTTCAAGGTAGCTTCAGATCTCCTTGGAGTAATTAGCGCATACATGTTTTTTTGAACTGTTAAAACTGGCCGCCGTTTCATTATGTTACATGGATCCAGTTTCCTGCAGATCCTGCAGACTTTCAGGCCTGCAAAGATGATTGGCCAAATAAGTGTAAGTTTCCATGCGCAATTGTGCACTTGACTGCACACATGTTCAAGTTCCCAAATAAGCTTCACGAGATCTATATTTGTTGAAATGACTTGCCACCCTTAATGTTTAGGCAAAACTTGTGATGCTACAAGGTGTGTATTAATGATGTGTTCGCTGAACCTCATAAATTGACTTTGGTCTACCACAAGGGTCAAGGGCCTTCAATAGCTTTCAATGTTTTGTATTTTATACTCATCCATTGGTAAACTCTTAGATATTGGTATTAATCATTTCACATTATCTAATTATATTCAGTTCTATTTAGCTTTAATCCAACGATAAATTTCATACCTGTGCTTTCTATCTACGGTCCTCCTCTGTGCATAACGGCTATCAAACTGAACAACAATATGCTCAAGCTATATGAATGAAACAAATGAATCAATGTTGTAACTTCAAACCTCATATCAACATTACGTTTTCTCATGTCCATGCTTGTTGAAGACACGTCATCTCCCCAAGTGACAATGTTCGTAATCTGGGTGTCATCTTTGAGCATAGTCCGTGGGGGGGGGGGGGGGGGATTTTGTATTCCAAATGTGATATGATGCGTGAACATGGCCTTTCATTCAAAATGGCACCCTAAAGAGTATTTCCGCCTGCAATAAAAATAACTAAACAAGTAGTAATGGTATTGTGTCGTAAATATACCCTTTATTATCTTTGGCTTGCTTCCTTTTTTTATCTTTTTGATCTTTGCTTAATTTGAGTATCACATACCCCTACACCCCGCACAATCACACTTTCAGGGTAAAGCATATAGCAATTTTTTGAAGATCGCCCCCCAATTTTTTTCAAAATTTGATATTTTTGCAACAGCTTTATGTTGGTGATTGTCTAGAAAACTACACCTGTTCGGTAAACGAGAATGCCTCAAAATGCGTATTTAATATAAAATGAGCGAGTTTTGTAATTAGAATTGGGATCCTAGAAGTTTACTTCGCGTGCAGGGCTGGAAATGCAAAGTTTATGTCCGTCCATGATTGAAATAGTGCACCTTAAGAATATGACCTCTACCCTTGGACTTGCCCTACCAATAAAACACTAATAGATGAGCGTAAATGCGTACATGGCGGTATTTCTCCGGCTATTTCATTATTGGCAGGGCCGTTTCCAGCAGCCGTTGACATATATTATCGGGCGATCCTCCGATAATATATTCTAGTTACAAAAATCCTTCGTTTTGCGACACATAGACATTGTAAGAGCTAACCATTCAACAGGTATAGTTACTAGCCAGTTACCAAATGCAAAACCGTGGAAAATCTAAAATTTTTTGAAAAATTGGGGGCGCTCTTCAAAAAATGTGCTAATATATTGCTTTAAGGAAAAGCATACTTTTCCCCATTTTGCTGTTTTTGACAACCCTAATCGATGTACGCTCGTACATTGCTTGTTGGAAAAAAGGAGACTTTTTATTTTGATGCGTTTTCCTTGTTCACGCATCATATCCACCTTTAATAACCAAGTGGGCCCCAGGTGTATGAGTAACCATTGTCCGGCGTCTCCATATTCCAGGAACAATGGTGAAAAATATGGCATTGAATTCAGTTGACTCTTTTACGCACCATTAGTTTCACGTTTAATTTTCCGTTATCGCCTATGGACCCCGGACTATGGCTCCCACCGGATATATCTGCTCACACACACACAAACGCACACCTGGACCACACTATTACGTCAATGTTACCTCACCTGTACCAACTTGACTTTCAACTGGCACAACTTCCAGAAGGTGACCCAGTCAAGCGTAAATTTGTATCCTCAAAAATTGTTTATTCCTTCTATTCCTCTAAGATTTTTATTTTTGGGGGGTGTTGTTTTGGTTTAATTTTACTTCCCTAAATAAGTAATTTGATATAATTATATATTTGTGGGTGAATTCCGAATGTTGAAAACACCGACTTAGCCACTGCTCTAATTTGTTCTGACGTGTACCCCGCGTATAAGGTACTCTTTTTAGAGGTTGAACGGGCCGTATTTTGTCCACCATGGGTTCATCATCTCCGGCCTGGTAGGGGCCTGGTAAGCTCAGACAGTGCGCGCAATGCTCAGGGAGGGGGTGGGCGATCTAAAATGGGGAAATCCATTATTGTGTCAACGCACGTTTCAATATCAATCTAGCAATTAGTATTAATCATTTTATTCATTTAATTCTTCTTTACATATGTCGTGCTCAATCACGCTGTGTGATTATTTTAAAGATGGTGCACCACCTCATCGTCCCATCGTGCGTGCGGCCATTGTCATAAATCGTCCGCAACGTCGGAATTTGCCACGGAGTTGAATGGCCTTCAAGGTGAGGACCCGGATTACTCCATGGGACACTTCTTTTGGGACATATTCAAGCAAAAAAGTTCTACGAGACAGTTCACCAGCAAATATTCAGGCGCTTCAAAACCAATTGTTGCTGCAATATTTCCTAAGGATTAGGAAAAGGGTGCTTAACAAAGAAGTGGTTGACATCGAACCTTAAACACTTAAGTGACCACGGGGGGGGGGTCCTAGGACCCCCAAATTTGTTTTCACGCTGCCCGCTGTTACGCGTGGGGTTTTGCGCCGAAATTTTTTGTATTGTCTGCACTTTCAAGCGCTTCTTTCATATACCAAAATAATTAAAATCGGCCACCCGTTAATGAGTTAATTAGTGGTGGTCCCATGGACCCCCCCCCCCTTGGGCACTAACGAAAGTCATTTCAGAAATATTTTTTAAAAAGAATAAAACCCAGAACCAAAGCACTTTTTTTTTTGATATGAGTTCACACATACATGTAAGTAAACATTATTATTAGTAACATTAAAAAAATTACCCTTTATGTGCTGAAAACAAACAATTTCATCAATGGGATTGTTGCCAAACCGTTAACGGGTTACAAAACTCTAATGGGAAATGACGTGTATTTTTTGCAAAAACCCGTAAAAAATACAGGATTCCCTAAAACTGCTAGTTTTGGTGTTAAATATATGTATTTGGGGTCTTCTAGAATAATATCAACATAAATCAGTTTTCAAAATGTTTGGTGTAAGCGCCAAGCTCATTGAATTTTCCATCTTTTTTCCCAAGTTTCGGCGTGTTTTTGAACATGTTTTTGCCGCCTATTTGGCAGCAAACTAACAAAGGACATCTTCCGGATAAGGAATGAGGACGCCCTCTAAATTTTTTCATGCTACGGATGAACTTGAAACGTTTTGCATAATAAAGCGCCATGCTCAAAGTTGACCTTTTGCTTGTTTTCAAAAAATCACACTTTACAATAAATTCCCAAAAGTCTGTTTTATGTAAAGTTATAATATAGGCGTCAATGGGTATTAAATTTCCATATTTGAAGCCTTTCCACCCCAAGAACCACAATGCCGCGTTGCAAGGATAGCGCTTATATAATTAGCAACATATATGTGATGGTGTTCTGGTTCTGGGGGTGAAAAGACCGCTCATGTTTTGCATTGGGGTTTGTTTTCTGGGGGGTTTTGGGGGGCCGAACACTAAAGGAATTGGCCAAAACAACACCGAACTTTTTACATACAAACCAATACCACATCGCTATATGTAAGCATGCTAATCTACCAAGGGCTCTGTTCCGTAGCCTTGAATGAGCACATGTTAACGACAGCTGACCATGCAATCCTGGTATCAATAAAGCATACTACAATAACAGGGGATGTTTTGCTCCATACAATGGTGATGAAAGCTTTGACTGCGCCATGAATTGGTAATTTTATTAGCTCATAGTGATCTACTTGCTCATGATATAAATAGCGCGGTCATGGGCGATTGTGTTGTATTCCAAGTCGCTTGTTGTGAAGACGGTTATATAATCCAAATCGTAGCAACATAAGCTCTTAGGTATTTGGGTATTGTTATAAAGGCTGCCTCATGTAGCCCTTTGTAGCTTATAAACAAAAGGTCTATCTATAGGCGTCACTTACAAGCTCCATGACAAAGGGCAGCTATGCCACTCTTCCTGTTTCTCTTCATATGTAATCAATGGTCATTGAAATGGAGGCAATAATCTTTTGCTTTTTCCAGTATCATGCCCCTGAAGTTTCTCAGCAGCACTTTTCTCGTTTTTCTGATACAAGTGTATTTTTGATACAAAACACCTTGGTACATGATAAATTAGTTGTCAAACCCAACTCAAAATTGATGGTGAATAATAACTGTTATGATTATAGAGGTCCTCCTTCTCTCCTTATCCGCCGATGTCCTTTCAGTTTATGTTGCTGATTTGGGGTTGTCTTGGACCCTTCACATGTGGTAATAAATTTCGTGCAAAATTCCCTAGGGAAAGTGGTTTCATTGGGGGGGTGGCCCATGGACCCCCCCATACCACACACCCGTGCGGCCCACACCAACGGGAGTGGAATAACCCCTTGGTCACTTTAAGTGTTAATATTCCACACTCTTATACTTAAAAGTCCACTCAGATGTCATTGAAGGTGCGTGCGGATGAAACAATGACAATCTCACAGTGAAAGACTCCAAAAGACAGCATGAAATGACTGCTTAAAATTGTTCTAACAAATAAGAAACAATTGCCACGGGGTCCTCAAACAGCTGGATTCTATTTGAAGCCAAACCATGTTGTGGCGAGATTTAGAATTGAATATTAAACCAAACCTGTTCATTAACATTTAATAGTATCTTCGAACATCGTCCAGACGATGGACTCGGAACTAGCCCGGTGTCGTCGAGAAGAAACCCACTGTGATAGCGAAACGAATCCTGCCTCCAATCGGTGGGATGAGGGCGGAAACTTGGATGGACAGGAGTCCGAGGTCAAACGTCCAACTGAAATAACGTTTGGCATAATGACATTCTAACATCCGCTCCTACTCTGTCTCAGTGCTTATGAAATGAATAGTAGCGAAAAGGCAGATGTTAATTATGTCTGAGGGTTAGTTCATTTGTTGCAATGCACTCCGCACTAAATTTTGACCCATTTGTGTTAAGGCCAATGGAAGTTGGATCTTTATTTCGTTGGAGATTTTTAAAGGTGATGAGGTCCAATGCATTATTCATGATTTTATTTAATTTCGTTATTACTGCCATTTCATTATACATCTAAAACCATATGTTGAATACACTACTATCCTTATATTTATTACATTAAAACAAAGTTTACATGTGCTTGATTAACAAAACAGGGGTATTTGAAGGTTTAATTCTTCAAAAATTTTAAAATCAGTTTTTTTCACTTTGTGCACCGGTTATGACAAGCGGGACAACAATCTGGAGGAAATTCATTATTGTATGGTATGCTGGACATCCCCTCCCAAGATAACTGCTTAAAATGAACAGGGAAGGGATGCTTGAAGTTTTGAGCAACGAAATTTGTTTGTGATTATCAAGGTTTCAAGAAAAACATTTTTTACAAAATATGAATAATGCCACCGCCAGCAAATCTGCTGCGCGCTCCAACAGGAAACTGTGAATCAATTTCCCTTGGCCTAATCTATGATATATGTATCAAAAAGAGGCCTCTTTTAATAGACCTGCCTACAGAGAGCGCTCATATGACATTACATATCCTAAAAAAAATCCTATAGAAAATCAAAACTGCGTTATCGTTATAAAAGAAGCGATTTTGTAATTAGAATCGAGATCCCTGATTGTAATTTAAGGGAAGAGCTGGAAAACGCCCAAATTTATGTCGTCCATGATGAAATTGTGTCCCCTCACGAGAATGATCTCTAACTTGACTTCCTGAACCGACGCGAACAAACTCATAAGAAAGCTACTGTTTTTCTCAGTTTGGTTTTGGATGTTATGAGCCAAAAGGCCGCATCGTCCCATTTTGGTCGACTATAAGTGAGGATCTATCGGGCTTACAAACTCATATCAAAACGGATTTTAATATCAGTTGAAATGTGTAGGTAGGATTTTGGGAACAAAGTAATACAGTCGAGATAACAATGTGTTAATATTAAATCGGGTCATCCAACTCCGAAGCTTAGCTGTTAGCTCATTACTTTTTGTTTTATCAACATCTTACATTTACCCTTCATGTGGTGCAAATAGTAGGCGGTACGGGACTCTGTTCTGATTATCCGCAAGGATTGCGAGAATTGAATACGTCATTGAAGGTTTTGTTCCAACATATACATGTATATATCTGTACTGTATGATGAAACTTATACGGTATACTTACATATTAACTTTAGCAAGAGCGTGATGAACAGATTCCAGCCGGGTTGTGGTCTCCAACCTGTGAGAACATTCGTTGTTGAGTCAGAAGAATGGGTCATTTTAAACACTTAGTGAAAGGTCTTACTATCCCGTTGGGGACAAGGGGGTCCATGCCCTACGGAAACCACTTCCCAAAGTTATTTTGCACGAGAGATAGTGTCATAAGACAATAACATTTAATTGCTTTTAAAAGCAATAAATTAGAAACCCCACAAAGAAACTATTGGAGTAAAATATTTTCCAAATAAAAAAACCCACACTTAACACGGACCTCGTTTTTGAAACAATTGTTAAAAGGTCCGAACTACCTATATTGAACAGGTCATGTTTTATCTGTCATCTTGTTGTTATGTGGCTAAAAATTGTGTTACCGTGTGTGAAACCTCCTCATTGGTTTGTACAGTGGCGGGATGGAGTTATGGCAAAAGCAAAGTGTTCGCTATAGCATATAAGAGTTAACTGATTTTATTCGTTTAATTACATGAATCTGTAAAATAATACTTTAATATATATTTTTACCGACACTCCCATTGGTGGACAAGGGGGGGGGGTCATAGGTACCCGCACTTATTATCTAAATAACGATGGATTTTATTTTATTTTTTCATGAAAAGATGCGTATCCTAAAAGTTTGACAAATACAGAAAATATGAGTTGGTAAAACTGGCAAAATGTAGTTTATGGGTGCCAGGGACCCCCTTGGTTTTTGTCCACTTAAATGTTAAAGGCTCCGACAAAAAATTGCATTTACAGCTTTTACACGTCCAACCCGTACTGATTGTATTTCAATTATTCAAAGTTCGTTACCCCGTCCGTTCTCTTTAGTTTCCTGTTGGGGATTTTCGTTATTCTAAAGGCATGTTGTACTACCCTTATATTTATTACAGAAACAAAGTTTACAAGTGCCTAATTAACAAAACATGGATATTTGCAGGTTTATTTCTTCAAAAGTTTAAAAATCAGTTCAAGCAATTGTACATAGAGTATGATGCCATTAAGCGGGATAAACAAATCTTGAGGCAATTCATTATTTACTGTGACATGAAATGAAACTGCTTACAACGAACAGGAAGAGCTGCTTTAATATTTTGAGCGACTGAAAATTTGTCTGATTTGGCCAGCGACTCAATAAATTTTAAGAATATTGGCGACAATGCACAATTTTATACTTTACCTCATAAAAAAAATCCAGCCCTCGACAAGACCGTCCTGTCTGCGTAATGGATCAGTTTGCAGACATATCGTTCATCTATCAAAATGAACATGTGGAAGCTGACAATGAAATATACAACGAATAAATTTGAATTTTATGGTTGGTTTGTCGGTTGGTCGGTATGTCGGTCGGACGGTCGGTTGGGGTGGGCTGTTAATGGTGGTTTGGATGTGGTGGGGTTGCTTAAATTGGTGGTGGATAAGTGGTGGGTTGTTTAATTGGTGGGTGTTTAATTGGTGGTTGATAGATTGGGTTTGCTTAATCATGTTAATTGGGTGGGTGGATAAAATTGGCGGGTTTTCTTAATTGGTGGGTTATTAATTGGGGGGTTGGATGTGAATTGGTAAATGGATATAGAATCAAGGGAGGAAGAATCAGGAACGTTGAACACAAAGGTTTTCTTTAATGTAACTTGACTTTGTACTGTAAAGTTTCAACAACGCCCGATAAATTTTGTTCAGTTTTGCAATGGACCCCACTAAGAAACAAACTAATCCCCAGGTCAAAATCCAGTTATTTTGCCAGTTGAAAGTTGTTCCATTTTCAACTGTAACTGGTCTTAACTGAGTTAAACGTATCAGTAAAACCTAGTTGAAAATTGTTCCATTGTTCCGTCAGCGGAATCAACTGAGGTCACTGGATTTCACCTGGTTCCAGTTGAAACCAGTTTCAACGACACCATTCACCCTTGATCAACTGGAAGTTTGACCTGGTGGCTTCTCGTCAAACACATCGTCGCCGTAGAAATTATGATATCACAATGCTTTCGTATGCATTTTGTCCAGATTTATAGAGTGACATATTGCGAATTCCTCACATCCACCCCCCACCCACCCACTCACTCCACATCTCACCCACTCACCCACTCCCACCACGGATCAGCCCCCGGTGTCCCCCCACTCACCCCGCGCACTCATGTTGTGTCGCACGATTCCTTCCCACCCTCCCTCCTCTGCGCTGCTCATCCCCTCTTCTCCACTTTTAACACGGGGGTTCGAGCAAACAAATTTAAAACAAAACATGTTTAAAGTATGAATTGCTAAGTTTAGCAAATAAACATGAATTCGAAATGCAAACATGTTTTACAATTGAAGGCGGAAAGGTGTTCAATTGCTAACCACACTTTTAGAGTGCATTTACCTCGGCTGGATATGTTTTGCCGTCCTTGTTATGTTCTGAGCCCCCTACTGCTGCGTATCCCCACGAGATGAAACTGCACTGCACGATAGGTGCTAGGTAACGCCACCTCCAGTCACTAATATTCTCCTACCACATTGCTTGCACTGACAAACGGACAATAATTTAAGAGCGACCATGTGTAAATATTTAATGTCACTTTACTCAAATTTGTTTGCAGTTCTTTAACCTCAGAGAAGTTAATTTTTAAAAAATTTTTTTTCCAGACCCATTTCATTACGTTGACGAGACAAAGGAAGACAATTGTCTACCGTCATAGATTTATCCGAAAAGTTCAATTTTTTAATTTTTGAATTTAATATTTTAAGTGTTTTGGCCATTTTAATATTATTATTATTTAATTTTGTTTTTATATCTTGTGCGCCTAAACCCTTTGCCAATCCACCAATACATTATGTTTTGGCTGATTTGTTTTTAATTTTAGTGTTGTGAAAAGTGCTTACATACCCGTATGTCCATTGTTGACAATTTGTGTCGGATGTGCCCCTTTGGGATCCTCGCTGTCGTATCCCACCAGTGTCCAAGGATCGTATTCTTGCCTTAACGGCGGATTCTCTCACGATATCAAATGGGAGACTGCGATGTGCCATACATAAACTCCCCCACCTCTAGTTGCTCCAAATTTGGACCTAAAGAAATTAAAGTAAATATGTGCAATATTATGGAATCGTCTTTGGTTTTATTATTGTAAACCTTGATTGTCAAATAGAGGGAGGGTGTGATTAATGTGCAGGTTGGGATGGTTTGGAGAAATACGTTCAAACAAAATGGAATGCATGACACTTGGGAATGCGATTACGTTGTTATCAAAAATCTATTGACCAAAATTGTAGAATACCTACGCTGTCGGAGTACGTGGGTCTCTTCGCAAGTGTCAGATCATCATAAGTTTTCCAACATTTTTTTTTTCTTGACCCGGAATATCATCAGTCTCATTATGAATAACATAAAACCAAGTGGGCCGCAATTTAGTAACCTTGAGGTACCCCCCTTTTTTATAATGGTCTGATGATCGACATAATGTTCACGAAGTGTGAATAAGGGGAATCACAACAACCACTTAAAAATGCTCCTCTGACTCCAATATAAATTGTTCAATCACATCAAGTATGACCAACCATATCATATCTTTGAGACGTCTTTGAGAACCACTGTTCCAATATTGTTTTGATTTATTTGCACATCAGCATGCAAAAAAGCGGAGAAGACTGGACAAGATAATGGGATGTGGAGATACCTGAAAAATACCGCCCGCTTGGGACATCTCCGTGCCCTGAATATATTTCACTGGGACGACTAGTCTTTCATTCAGAGGGACGCAAGTTAGTAAATAAACGTAATTGTCTAGCAGAATATCTGCGAGTGTAACTGGTATGAAGCCGATTTGTCGAGTTATAATGAGGGCAAGTCTCCCCCAATTGTAAATTAACTTAACCTAGTTAGAATACCATCAGGATCAAATGCTCGGATTTTTTAGTTTTGGTTTATACATTCTAGAGGTTTTAATAAGAGCTAGTTCCAGAGGCCGGGATGAAAGGTTTGAGTTTGGTGATATCCATCGTGGTTAAATGACCAAAACTAAAGCAAACCGGTGTCAAGAGATGGTCCGCCGGGAGCCATAGTCCCGGGCTTCCATAGGCGACAATTAAAATGAAGCGTAGTATGTAATGCCTACTACATAACTGCATTATTGTTTTACGTTATCAGGCTAGGCTTGGCCGCCATGATATGATTAAGAATAAATCCATATTACATTTAAGCATTAAGAACATGTAACCCTCCCATACAAGTGAAAAAAATCAGTGCAGGAAAAACACAACATTTGACCCTGATCTGTTTACTCAACAGTGACGCAATTGTGTTTCATGATCTGCATATTTTCGACTTCAGTGTCTGAAAAAACAACGTAAGTTGGTGAAGAAATGAGGTAGATATGAAAGATTTTCACAGCTGATTCAGAAAGATTTGTCCGCCAATATTCAACCAAATAATGGGAACTGAAAACCAGCTTAACTGTGTGAATCCCATTGAAATGGGGTTCAAATGGATCAGCCGAGAAATCTTTCATATCTACCTCATTTTCTTCACCATTCCTTCATTTTTTCAGCCTAGAAGGTAGAAAAATGCATAAAAAACAAATAAAAGATTGGGAACAGCAACGCGTCACAGTTGAATGACAGGTCCAGGGTCAAATTTTATTTTTTTCATGCACAATTTTTTTTTTCACTTTTGTAACTTTTTGGTTGGGCCGCCAGTAGCACAAACTATTTTGGTACTCCAGGAGCAGAAACTTTGACTGGAAATCTCAATTGCGTTTAACAATAATAGACTCTTTACCCCGGTTTCGCAATGGATAGCTCCACTTGTTTTCGCAGCGCTGTGATAAACACAAAATTACACTGAATGTAATGGCGGACCTGGATTTGATACACGAAGAACATGGGAAGCGAGTTTTGGAGATTTTGGTTTCTGGAATTACTTTTATTTAGGCACGTCAGCAACTTTGAAAAAAGTAACTTTTAGTTTTCGAGTTAAGTATAGTGGTTGAAGTAGAAAATATAATGGTAACGAAACTTAGGTTTCTGCAATTTCAGCGGCATTGGATTTCACCTAGACGTGTGCTATTGCTTTAATTGGTAAGAATGAACTATATAAAAAAAAAAACAATTCGAGCACAATTATAAATATCTCATGTCATTTTTTATGGGTTACTTATTTGTTTAAATGCAATTTACCATAGGTTTCCTACCTTGAAATGCTATATGACGGAAATATAACTATTATGCACCAATGGCCTACTATACTTCCAAGAATGTTTATTCCACTTATGCACTAGGTGTGCATAAATCAGAACTGAATCAGATCACAGTAATTTTACGCAAAAACGACGGGATTGGGATTTTTCGTTATGCAAGCGCAACTAATGCCAATCGAATTAAAGAACACTATCAGTGAATTGCTAAATTAGCAAATCGAAAAATCAATCAAAATCAGATTTTAGCAGACGTACCAAGTACGGTATCCTAACATACCCCCAATGATAAGACCAGAAGCATCCTAATTACGACAGAATCGGAGATTTTTAGTCATTACTGTCTGAACTGACACTTACTACACACGTAATTGAATGGAAATCGTATCTTGGAACCTGTCCGTTTTCTTCCTTCTTTCAATTCCACAGCTGGAAAAGGTAAACTTATGAAATTCTACAGACTTATCCTTCAATTTGAAGCTATTCCTCAATTTCAAATATTTTCAATCACTGATAGTGTCCTTTCGTCAATGCTGCTATACCGAAACTGATGCAAAAGATTTTTTCCCCAGAATTGTATTGAGAAAACCTTAAAAACAACATATCCAAAAGTTTACCAAAATCAAAGGAGTTGATATGTAACCTTTTTAAGGGGGAGGTGTTGTACAGGGGTCAAAACGCATTGAGAAGTACACCAACATGTTCGCCACCAAGGATTCAAAAGAGGATATTTTGCCCTATCTACAGGTTGTAGTTTCAAGAGTTCCAATCAAAAAAAAAATCTCAGATTTGTTATTTGTTCACGCTAAAACATATCTTTTAACCGAACAGTACTGCTGAATATGCCGCCCCAGCATGTTGCAACAGCTCTCACACAAAGAAGCTGGACACAGTACTCAACGAGACCTTGAGACCATCACTGGCTGCCTCGTCCTACTCCATCTGAATTCCTACCGGTGCTTCAGGCATTGCACCTGCACACTTTCGGAGCGAACACCACACGCATAAATTATTGAATAAGGCCCTGCTTTGACAACAAGCACCTGCGGCATAACATGCATGAAAGAATCACAAACTTGGGTATACAGAGACTGCGCTCTCCTCCACCTTGTTCTGTGGCGACACGCTGCTAAACTTGCCAGTTCCCCTTTCAACATCTTACGGACATGGCATAATACTGCCTGGCTAGATATCCCAAGACCAGATCAACCTCTATTACCCTAAGACAGAACTACCACCTGGCAGCAATCCCCCCACGCAAGGAATGGGTCACCTTTAACTGGATTCGCACAGGATTCGGTCGCTTCAATAGCATAATATGCACGGATGGGGGCCATCGGCGTCGCATCATTTTTACTTGGGACGTACTCGCTGTGGTGGCGCCTACCTATTTCCCTTCCGGGTGCGAAATTTCTTTATTAATTATTTAGGTAACTTTAATCACATACCTTAAGTCATTATGACATGTTGAACATAAATATTTTAAACATCGCGGTTAACAGGACTGGAACTTCCATTTGTGTAGAAAAAAAAAGTGGCCTACACCATAAATTTAAAAAATGTTTAAGATTCTTTAAATGTTAGGGGGTGTGGGAGGGTGTCCCCCCTTCCGCGCGAAGCGCGGAACCCTTGCAATATTTTATATCCAAAGCACTTTTTCACGTAAATTGATGGAACAAATTTAAATATAAAGGATCACTTTATAATGATATAGTTTATATAAGATCAACGGTTCACTTAACAAGTCAAATTGAAGTTGTAATTGTTAAGGTTTATTTGAACGAACCATAAGTCCATTGAACCGTGTAGATTTCAAATATAAGCTACAGGGGTGCCTGTGGAGCGATGCGTCTTTGCGCAAATAGGGATAGTTGTTCTGTGCAAGCATAGTGTGTCAATCAAAGTATTCTATAAGGGGATTGTACCTCAATTTTTTGCTCTGCCCAAGATTAAGCTTTCAACTGTACCCTTTCTCTCACCATCAGATAATGCCCCCGACAGTAACATAATAACAATGCAGCCAGAGGTAGTATCGCATTTGTTTGACCGCAATTCATTCATACGGCGCCTTAATATATGTATTGCCCTATCAAGTCCCAGGAAAGTTGTCGGAGATTTATCCGACAAATAAAGAACCAACACACACCAAAATAAATCGGAAAGGCTATGCTGCAAGGAGGCTTCACCAATGAGGGGGGCTCTACCCTCGTCTGCAGAGACTTAGGAATAAACAAAACAGTGCACGTCTTGATGAGGCAATGAGACAATTTGAAATTAGCAAAGGCTCACTTTGTAATGAAATATAGTCCCATTTAAGATCATCGGTCTTAAAAAGTAAAATCGAGTTAATGGAAGGTGTTATTTAAAAAACCATATTAAAGTCCAAATTGATCTTGGAGAGTCTACATATGAAGGGGCAGGAGTGGATGTGGGAGGTGTGCCACTTCAGGGCGAAGCAGCAGAGTCCTTGCAATGTTCATTTCCATGATCACATTTTCTTGGGAGATTTTTGGGGGATGGAAATTTTGAAATTAGCAAATATAAATCAAAGGCCTTAACGAGTACAAATAGTTATGGGTCAGTCAATGGGGGGGGGGGGGCGAGCATGGAGAGTTCATATAACAGCGGCACGGGGTGGGTGGCGGTGAGGGTTTCTCTCCCGCGCAGAAGCGCGGAACCCTAGTCAAAATGTTTGCTTTTCCAAAACACTTTTCGCAGTACCAAATTGATAGGAAACATTGTGAAATTTTTTAGTGGTTCACTTTATAATGCTTCGAGCAAAATAATATTAATGAGCTTAAAAATAGTAAGACATAGTTGATGTTTACGTTTGGTTTGCTCAATTATTAAAGTGTCCATTGCGAATTCTTTATGAAGTTGCTCGGAGTGGGTGTGGGAGAGTGTCCCTCACCCCGCGCGAGCACCGACCCGCAATGTTCCCATTTTCAAAAACACATCTTCTCACTGTTTTATTTAAAGGAGGATGGTCCGAATGTAATATATAAGTATGAACTTGATATAAGAGCCTCACCCCATACCCCTCTGTAAAGTTTTCGCGCCGATGTGAGAGCTAAAACGCGATTCATAACCCCCATAGCGTACTCTTAAAATTAATTATATGTTTTTTCTTTTTTGTAATTATATATTTTTCGAATCAATAACGTCCAAACCCAAACATTTAGCCCTAATATTTCAACAGGTAATGAGAAAAATAGTAGCTTTCATTCTGATATAAAAATGTTTCTAACCACTTCACTGTTCCCATTTTTTGTCCACCTTTGGACGATTCTTTTCGTCTCTTCTAGGTGTTCCATTTCCCTTTCTACCACCCTCCCTCCTTCCCTTTCTTTATTCTGTTCTTTTCCCCCTCTCTCCCTGTTTTTTTTTGATTACTCCACCACTGCTCATTTCATTGGACTACCGGTGTAGAAGTAATTCATAGTCCGGCGTACTCCTATTCCGGGAACAACTGGTAATAATGGGTCATTGAATTCAGTTGACTTTTCACGCAACATTCGTTTCAATCCTTATTCCGTTATCTCTATGGAGCCCGGACTGTGGCTCCTCTCCGACTATATCTGCTTTCACACTGGTAATATGGTGCTTTCGCTTATATATCTGCAACCAAGCAGCAATATCAGCCTTTTATTTCAGAGAATAACGAATGCGATGGTATCATTTCCGGAGGGGGGTGGGCACTCCCATTTTGGAGGTGACGCGTATGTAATGCTGTTACGACCCCCAATTTTAGCATCGTTTTGTCACCCAGTGACGCATTATTTTTTGAAATGTCCACTATCGCCCACTCAACACCCTATTGTTTGGGATTTTTTAAAAATGTTCACCCAGAGACCCCTATTTTTTTCAGAAAATGTTTGCTAAAATTTCAAACCCAAAGACCCCATTTTTTTAACATTAGCAAGAATTCTGGAAATTTGGTTTCTAAACGGGAGGCATTAATTCATTACTTTGTTGGATAACCAGTTTAAGGGCTACCATTGCTTGTTAGACTTTTGCATTTTTCACATGTTTCAAGGGACGGCAGCAATTCCTTGACCGCCATAGACCCATTAGTTAATTACATTCTTGCTATCCAGAATAGGTGCGCCAACAGTTTATTAGACTTCTGCAAAATTCTTAAGGCGCATTAATTGCCTTCTTTATTGATACCAGAATATTGGCGCCGCTGCTTGTTAGAACTCTATACAAATTTGCTTCTAAAGGGCGGCGCATCAGTTTTAATAATTCATTTGGTAACCACAAGAGAACTTAGGGTCATATCGACATAGCAAATTGTTTCTAGTGCGCGGCATCAGTTCATCACTTCATAGTTGTATCAACCTGTGGGTCATTCCATGCCAATTCAACAAATCGAGTCCACCATCACCATCATGGATTTCTTCTTTTGTTTGTTTTTGGTGTATTTGAACGTTATTCATGAGAAACTTAAATTCTGAAAAATTTGAGCTCTGTACCTCTTTCCGTTTTCACGCTACAGCAATTTTAAATTGAGGGGGGTCACTCAAAAACATGTTATCGGTGTGAAATTCACTATTCAAGATGGCCATAAGTAAAGAAATACACCCCTCAGATCCTCAAACTCGGCATTCTGGAAATCACCTTTTGTTTGCAATTGGAAATCTGATTGAACAGAAAAAATGGGTCAAAACCCACTCGGACCAACTTTGGGGGCCATAAGTCAAAAATTAAAGTGAATATACTTCCAAATTTTGGACTGGAGAATAGCTAATCTTATCTACTATGCTTGGTGTGCAATCTTAACTTAAATCAGCTTCGTTGGAAGAGATAAAGCTGTCGCAAAAAGTACAAATTCCACTATTTGACCCTTGACTTGGCCCCCCGAAACATCAATGCAGACATTCTGCACCAATTCTGCTTTGGAAATATGTTTGAGAGGGGTCCTTTGCTAATATTTTGTCAAAGTTCATTGTGGGTCTAGTGTCTTCTATAAGTACTGGGTCTTCAAAAGGCCCTACTTCATGTAATTCAGTTTTGAAGAATTCCCATTGAAACACACAGAACCTGAAACTTTGCAAACTGGGTATTAACTTGCATAGTCCACTTTTTACTATACAATTCCAATTAGAATATTGAGTATTTAAGTTCCGTTACCAAAACAAGACACCAAGCTGAATTTGGTCCATACTAGATCATGTGCTAATAAGGTGATGATTTGATTCAATTTCATTGTTAGAGTTATAGAGTCAAACTTGGATTAAAGTCTTAAACTGCACTTGAATACCCAGGTTGCAAAGTTCAGAATTCGATTCTGTGTACATTTCAATGGCTTTGTCTGATATTAGTTGAAAGTTAGATTCTTTGAAGCCTGTTTTACCTACATATTGCAGTTTAGAAAAAAAAAAAAAACACCATGTTTGAAACTTTGCAACACAACTTAAGCAGGGGCCCCCTCTTAACCATATTTCAAGCAGAATTTGGTGGCCAAATTTCTGACATTGATTTTTAGGGGGTCAAGTCAAGGTTAATTGGACTTTTTTGCTTTTTGTCTACAGCTGTATCTCTTTCAATAAAGCTGATATAAGTATAAGGATTGTACACCAGTGTAGGATTTAAAAAAGCTTTCACCAGCCCAAATTTGGAAGTTATATCACTTTTACTTTTTGACTTATGGGCCCCCAAAGTATGGTCCGAGTGGTTTTTGGGCCATTTTTTGACCCCCTGTTATTTTAAATTGGGGCAAGGTGCATTTTTTCTGTTCACATATTTGCAAACTGCAGCAAAAGGTTATCCAGAGTGCCAAGTTTGAAGGATCTGAGGGGTGTAGTTCTTTACTTATGGCCCTCTGAATATTGAATTTCACACCGGTACATGTTTTTGAGGTGATCCCCCTCAAATTTAAAAATGCTGTAGCGTGAAAACGAAAAGAGGTACAGAGCTCAAATTTTCAGGATTTTAGTTTATCATGAATATCTTTCAATATACCAAAAAGGAAAGAAATCCATGAGGTGATGGTGTACTCGATTTGTTGAATTGGCATGGAATGACCCCTGTGCAATTTTGTTTCCATATGGTGGCATAGTGTAACATAAAGTGTAGCCTTCAGCAGGGCGCTGTTGCTTTTTGCGTTCTTATCAATTGCTCTTTTGCGCTTCAAAGGGGCGGCATCAATTTATTCCTTGACATTGGATGAATAGTATTGAAGTATAGAGGTGCCATTGCAGTACTTCTTCTGTAATGTTTCTTTCAAGGGGCGGCATCAGTATTGACAGGATGCTTTTGCCTATATTAGACGTCAGCATTTTTGTTTTCAAGGGCGGCGTCAGTTTATTCCTTCACTGGACGACCAGTATATGAGGTCACTAGAACATGTGTGTTGAACGTCGACTTCAGTCATGTCGTTGCATTTAAGAGGAGCCATCTTTCAATAGAAATTTGCTTCTAGTGGGCAGTTGCGTAGCCAGGATTTTGTTGACGAGGGACATGCCAATGCTATGGGCGACATCAGTCATTCACTCATAGTTGTTCAACCTGTGCAAATTTGTTCCATATTGTGGCAGAGTGTAACATAAAGGTAGCCTTCAGCAGGGCGCTGTTGCTTTTTGCGTTCTTATCAATGCTCTTTTGCGCTTCAAAGCGGCGAATCAATTTATTCCTGGACATTTAATTGACTATAGTTTCAAGTATAGAGTTGCCCTTTGCACAAGTACTTCCTCAGTAATGTTTCTTTCCAGGGGCGCGGGCCATCAAGTATGTACAGGGTGTATTGATATAGACGTCAGCACTTTTGTTTTCAAGGCGGCGTCAGTTTTTCCTTCACATGTTCTCTGGACGACCAGTATATGGGGCAGTCACTAGAACATTTGTGTGTTGACGTCGCTTCATCATGCTCGTTCGTTGCATTTAAGAGGAGCCACCTTTCACTATACTTCTGCAAATATGCTCTAAGAAGCGGGATCAGTTTATTATAACCTTTTTATGGTGAGGGGCGCCATTTCTAACTAGAGTTCTTCAAGGCCGTGTTAGTCCAGAGGCGTCATTGCAGAGTTAGCGTAAATTTCGTAATGGTGTTTCTGGAGTCGAAGGGGGCGCCAGGGCGAGCGGCAAAATATTGGGACGTACTTGTACGTTCTGTCCGCCCCCGTTCCGACGCCAATGATGGGGGCTGCGAACCAATCGCCAGCCCTATGCCAATGTGTTCTCCATAACAGAACTTGCGGGGATACCATTCTCAATGAGAGTGCCCTACCTTCGTCCACCGGTGGACACAGATTTCTCAAACCCAACAATCAACAGTGAGCTGGCTCCAAACGCTTACAAGCTGCTGCCTCATACGCGCAGAAGAAGACCAAACTTTAAATATGATCTTTAGATATGATAATATGTATTTTTGAGTGAAACTTTAACACCGACTTACCTCCTTTAACTTCATCTGACGTATATCCTGCGTAAGGGGTACGCCCATTTAGAGTTGGACGGGCAGGAGTGTTGACGATGGGTCATCATTTGTTGTGATAGGTGCCTCAGTAAGTTTCAGACAACGGTACGTAACGGCCGCGATCTAAAATAGATGAAGGACCTCTAACTAGTCAACGTGAATCTCCCTTAAAAATTTACATTTCAAATATAAAAACGGTGTAAAACTCATTTACGTAACATACACAATTTATGACATGGTAAGCATACACGTCATGGGACTAATATTACTAGGAAGTTCCCTCGTTCAGCGGTGAAAATAGCACTGTGCGTACTGAGAACCATACACAGCATTAAGATGGTGTTTTAGTGGTAATATTATATGCGAAAGGTTTTGAACTGGATGGAAGACGTATAAGGCGATTTGATATCTCCGACAAAGAGCAGCGCCGTTGATTCAGGAGGTGTACAAGATGACGCTGGTACCAATAGGCAAAAATTATTTGTCTCAGCTTCCCTTCGCTCATAGCCTTTTGAAATTAGATTTAGCTCATAGCTCTATGCAGTGGCGATGGCGATTTGTACACTATTTAAACATTTCAAATGATTTTTGTTATTATTTAGGCGATATTCAGTATTTTTCTTAACACGAAGTGTATCTCAAAATTTTTGAACCAGCAATACCTAAACAAAACCTGTCGCCCAATCCGTCTTCCACAGAGTAGTTAGGGGGCGGTTGTCAGTAAGTGTTATTACTACTTCCTAATTGTTGAGCCAAAATTGATATTTCAGTTTTATTGGTTTAAGGACATCACTGAGAATCACTTCCAACTTGTAGTGAAATTACCAGTGCCGTATTTCCACAGAGGGCGCCATTAAAATTTGAACAGGGGTCAAAAGTCAAATTGATGATCATTGTGTTCCTTTAGTCGTAAGGATTCAGGAAACGTTTAGTTTGCCCTATCTGGGATGGATCATTTACGAGTTATTAACAAAAAGGTCAAAGGCGAACTTTTTGGCCTACAGGGGTCAAAAATACAAATAAAATGCATGGATTTGAAGGAAAATGGTGTCCAATTGATCCTTTGACCACACCGATTCATATTAAGAATCGTTTGCCCTATCTAGGATCTCGCGTGTTAAAAATATTATATAAAAATCTACAGACGGGTTATGGGGTCCACATGTCAACCAAACAAGATAACACTTTAATCGTGGTCATCCCCAAGTTTACAGCAATATTTCCATTAATTTTATTGACATGTCTCCATTTAAAAAAAAAGTTGTGTCCCCCCTCCTCCTTTAGGAAATTTTTTAGTCTCTTCGCCCTTTTACCCTCACAAACATGTTTAATTTCTCCCTCAAACACGCCATCTCCCTCCCCTGTGTATAATCAATGTCCCGTCCCCAAAGAGCAATCATCGAGCAATTTAGTGTGCTTTCCTGAAGCTAAAAATTGTGGGCGGATTTAGAATAACCAACCTGATCATTCGACATCTTAACAGTCTCCTCGAACATTCGTCCAGACTACGGACTCGTAATCATCCCGGTGTCGTCAGAGAACCACTATAGCGAAAGAACATGCTCAAATCGGATGGGATGAGGGCAGAAACTTGGAAATGAGTCATATCAAACGAGCCAACTGAAAATGAAGTAGGCATAATTATATCGAAATCCTTCGCACGGCTAATCCTTTAACCACGTGCTTTATTCGAAAAAAAATATGCGAAGGATCTAATTCCGTGGAACTTACTTTGTTGTGACTGTAGTTAAACCATTAATGAATTTAAAAACATGAAACGACTACATTTTGGATTTCATGAACAAAGGCCCACCGATTCCCACACTTTTCATTATTTGTGCATACTTTTCTTACAATGGTCAATTATCTATATGACTGAACCCTTATAGTTAAGTGAAAGTGGCCAATTTGGCTAAATAATTAACGATATTATCAGCAGCATAATTCGACATTGGTGACGTTTCAGACAATCAAAAAACCAAGAGGCTGAGGAGTCTTTAAAAAATAAAAATCAATGACACAGGCAATCAAGTGTGTACATGAAAACTGTTTTAAACTGAAGTCCTTTCATAAAAATATGGCTGCTTACATATTTAGACAATTGGACTCTTGCAAAACTCACGAAAAATTGTGAAGTCAGTCAACCTCTGGGCCCCGGTGTGAAGCAGATATAGTCCGGCGGGAGTCCCATGTCTCGGGGCTCCATAGACGATAACGGAATAAAGCGTGAAACTAATGTTGCGTGAAGAGTCACTGATTCGATTGCCGGACAATAATACTTCTACACCGTATCCACCAATGACTATCATTAACATTTAAAGACGTTTCGTCCCGCATTCAATATACGCCCCAAGTATTTCGACGCCCGGTTCCGAACGTGTATAAAGGTACTGCATGAATATTATATAGTAACTTACTATATTTCACTTCAGCAAGAGTGCTGATGATCGGGTCCCATCCCGGGTTGTGGTCTCCAACCTTTCGAGAAGTCGGAATAAAGGTCAGAATGACAAATAACTAAACGCACGCACCCACACCACACAACGCAGATAAAACAAAAGCAATTGCAGCGTAGATACATATGAATTTAAAAACCTATGATGTAAATCAATTAGGCATATTAAGTTAGTTGCCCCTTCCGTTATCTTAAGACTTGATAAAAAGTACTCTAAATCGAATATCCCACTATACTTCGAATGTGTACTATAATCGGTTCCTGTTACTTTATAGGGAAAGCATGAAATTCCTGGATATACGGTGAATATTGATATTTTGCCATTTTACACCACTCAAAATATAGCACTTGAACGCGTTGGTTTTTAAAATCTAAAACAGACATTCCCATAGGTATAGCCAACCAATTCCCACAAAATTGGATGTTCCTTACCTTTTTTTGGGTGAACAATTTTCCCCTATTCTAACACTGTCTTGACAGTTCCTGAAATGCGAAATCTATAACATTTCTGCTATAATCCTAGGCCTGTTGGTATCAATGGAACGACCACAGCTATCTATTGATATCAAATTCGAGTGTCCTATCATGGTGTGTCTGTGATATGACCGTATTCAATAGCCGCCGTGTTGGTGGACAAG
>JAMKCH010076645.1:0-12847 GCA_023653785.1 Ophioderma brevispina | reverse complement strand
CATGCATTCTACCAACCTATCTCTCGAAGACATCCGTGTGGTATAAACTAGGCTGTCGTATTCCCCCCACGTTAACGGTTAATCCGGTAGCGAAGGCCTGTTTAAACGTTGTTAGAAGTCGCCAAACGGTGGTAAACAGGGACCTGGTTTTACCTCTCCTTTTAGTCGGACATTTTTCATATCTGGGACTATGGAATTGTTAACAAAATCCCAACAAAAATTCTTTTAAGAAATAGGAAGAGCATGAAATGCACACAATTTTTAGCACGTTTATACGAAAGATGCGACCCCCAACCACTATCGGTCATAATCTGACATAATTTCCCCAGACACAACACTAAACACGATACCTGATTAGTTGTTGTCATGCATGCACACACTGATGAGTGTTGACTGTGCCGAGACGGCGAGTGCAAGAGTCACCAATGGCCGCCACAATACTTTTCCTTGGCCATAACCTGCCTCAATGGTGGTCTTACGAGGCCTTGACGGCCCTTTCCCCCAGTGAAGTGAAGTACAAAAAAACATAGATCTGAAGGTTGAGGGGGGGATCACATTAGTGTAAAGAACATAACTGTTTATGTAACAGAATTTTTATATCAATCCTAGTGCATCGTGAAAATATCAGCCGTATAATTTATTAGCCGATTCGCTACGGCGCAGAGCAGAAAGTCGCCCGTGGTCGCCTACTGGGGCAAGATGATTCTGACCCGGAGAAGAAAATGAGGTCACTAGGCGAGGGTGGTTTGTTGTGCAATTAGTAATTTTCATGTACAAAATTAAATCAAGAATATGACGCTTGGAAACTTTGACAATGTTATAGATGTTATACGTTTACTATCAATACTTTCAAAATGGGAAACAGTATTAAATACTTACATGTTAGAGGAAATAGGGCACACGATTTCCCGGGGGTACTGGCTACGGGGCCTATCACCCCGAAACCCGAAGGGTGAGGGGTGATAGGCCCGTAGACAGTAGACAAGGGAAAATAGTGTCCCTATTTCCCGATATAACCATGTAGTATTTGTGTTATTACATTCCTCAATGTGACGCTGGGGACGAGGTTGCAGGGAAAACGTTCTATCTATTTCCAAAGGAAATAGTTCGCGTAATAGGAAATCAGCCAATGAAATAGCATGATTATGTTCATGAATTATCCTCATGAGGTGTATAATTTAATACCATGGCCACGAAGAAACAAAACAAATTAGCAAATTATATACGTGTCAAAAATTTTGCGTGGTACCAGATGCAGATGGGCGCCACTGGATGGTCGATTTTTTTTCTGCGGCGCTGAGGACCGGACTGAGGTTGAGATTCATGATTTTGTTAGGTTTCAGACAAGTAATTATTATATTATTAAGAAAGCTGATCAATAACGTGAAGTTGTGAACTGGATACTGTAAAGAAGCATGTGCGTAAGTAACAAAATAGCATGCAAAATAATGTACTGTCCTATGAATACGGGCGGGATTTCCCCAGGGGGAGTTTCCCTTTGATTGGCTCAAGTTCGCTGCACGAATCATCATGGTGATGACCCTGGGAGGTCCGTCTTCCGTTTAAACGGTTAACCCGGTCGTCGGACTTTCCATTTAAAAACGGTTAGGACAATTAACCGAAAACTGACAGCCTAGTAATAACTTGATGAGGTATTTGTGGACCTCTGTCCACCATAAGAATTCTTGTGTTGGATTATGCAACCATAGTCTCTGTCATCTGTGAGAATCCCGACTGGAGCAGTCTCATCCACAACGTGCAGAAGGGTAAGATCAATAATATACTCACCAAGGTTTTGAGATTGTTCTATTTTATAGCTTGATACTTACGATGATCCAACTAGTGCATTTTTTGTGCTCAAAGGCCTTCAAGAACACACCCCCTCATTGCCACATTAAAAATTTCGTTGCTCCCATGCCTAGTAGCGGTCCCATGCGAGCATCGGTACGCCCAACCAAATGACGTCACTTGCGTCCAGAATCCTTGCTCATTTTTGTACCTTCCCAAGGCTCCAGCTTGCCGGGAAGGGCTGGATAGGGTTTACTAGTTGGGATCATTCGAGTTACATTATAAAAAGAACAAATCTCACAACCTTGTGAGTATATTCTATTTTTCCATTATAATACTTACTAAATGATCCAACTAGTGCATGACTGCCACACTGGTCACTATGTGGAAGGAAGTGGAGCCGGTTGTCTCAGTTGTACGCGGTGTTTCTCGCCATGTGAAGTTTTAATGGAAGCTTAAATAATTTTGCCCCAATTACGCCATATTATATATATAACACATGAAACATGTTAACGTCAGCACATCTGTATCAAAGACAAAATTATAATAAAACCGCACTCCCTCACCTTTGAGCATGTTTGTAAGGATACATGCATCCCTTCTCTTTACTCTGACTGTCTTTGCTGACCAGGATTGTTTTTGTCCACGATTTGATTACTTGTTAGGACGTCTTTCATATAATATTCTGAAACTTTTAAGCGTCCTCCATCCTGCGGCTTCCATTATATATCAGAATTTCCCTCCTAAGTGAAAAAGCCCAAGATGTTGCCGGACTTCCTAATTTCATGAACATGCGGGTTAAAGGCGATGTTACTGTCCAGTGACGATGCTTTCACTTTCAAGCATCATAGATGAGGGAAATGACCCAGCGTGAAAATGTTTTAGCTTTGTTGCAGGTTTGTAAGGTTTAGTTTGTAGTGATGAAGATGTCAGATATTGAGAAGCCCTAGATGTCCTTAAGAGGCAAGTAAGTCAAAGGTGGATATGTCGTAGAGCTCGACTGGAACACCAGCGTTATCTCCAGATCAGTACAGTAGTATCTGGGAGTCTGGAAGAACTATAGGCTGAGGGGTGCCTAATTGAGTGTTGGTGTTTTGGCCAGAACCACACCGAGATAGAGTGGCATAGTGAGAATCTTAGAATCTCATCTACTTCTTGGGGGTCTGTAGATACGCTGGATTTCTGAACCTCGTCTGGTAGATGCAGCCATCAGAAGGAATGCGGTCTTTCTAGTCAAATCGAGAAGAGTGGCTCCTTTGTCCAATGGTCAACGGTTCGCCCGGCACTCTGAAGGAAGTTTAGCTGTTATACACCCGTATTTAGCTATACTGTACCACATATATTTGTTTTTGCGACTTGGTACAGTGGAAATTCACTCGGCTTGACAACACTTGCTGAAATGTAAACATGTTTCGCTCAGCCATTTTGTCAGTAGAGATAGATTTACGACAGTGAGAAGCTACCCAGACCAGAATGATCAACCAATTGCCAACCGATAATCGATATTTACTTGGGTGTAAAAAATTGGGCCGCATTGAGTCCACACTAGCTGTGGTGTAGTGATTGGTAACATAGAAGCAAACGACCGCTTAACTACGCAAGCTTAATATCGATACACTACATTAGCCACGTCTCCCACAGAGGAAGAAATGCGATCAACCTTTTGTTTTTTTTGCATCTTTGGAACTTGAGTCGTCGAAGTCTACTATAGAAAAATAGGGAGTTGGCTTCCTTCTTGCTCCCCCAGCGCCAGGGAGGCATCTTCTTCTGAAAAACCCTTGCGGGAAAGCGATCTTGAGAGAGAGCCACACAGACAAGGGTAGAGTTCATCCTTTGGAGCCGACACTCCTTAGTTTTTTTTTCCCGTCACCAAACAATTTGACTTAAGGAATCAGTCCTTGATGGCTTCAACAGAGCGAACCAGTCTTAAAAAAAAACCAAACCTGACATGGCCAAATGGGCTACAGCTATCTTACTTGACCATGATGCTGTAACTTTGTTAGTACCTTCGCAGAAATTGTTTACGTGTGGAAAGACGTAATGCATCAGTTCTCCCAACTTATTGAAAAAGTCTCTCACCCAGGCTTTCTCTTCCTCTAGCCACTTCAGATGTTGGGGGGAGCTTGTAATTCTTGTTGTTAATTGCAACAGAGCTAACTATGGGCCTATAAAGTCTTGAAAAATTATCTGGCATACACGTCTTGTTGAGATTGCCACTCACATTTGATAACGAATAAGCTATCTTTTGGCTATTTTCCTTTGGAAAAGCTGTTTTTTTTTAAAATTAGGTTAAAAACGCGTGTTTTTTTGTTTTTTAATAAAATGATTCTGGCACTAAGTGAGGAGGCGGATGGTTTCAATGCAAACAAATGAGATACTCTTGTTTCCTCCTTGGGGTGGTGATGTAGGCAACAACAGTGGAATTTGTCTGATCTGATTTCACTGACTTTCCAGAAACCATCTGTTTGAATCGCTTAAGATGGGTTAGAAGAACCGCTAGCAATCTAGTATAGCTCTATGGAGATTCCTTATTACCTTCGACATACTCCCTTTATTATTTTGTGGGATCTCAAGAATGCTTCCCAACCTATCTTCGAAGCCCCGCGTGGTAATAACTCGATGAGGTATCTCGCGGAACCCTCTTTCCCACCAAAAAAATTCTTGTGTGGTTATGCACCACATATCTCTGTCTCTGTAGTAATCCCCAAACTGGAGCAGTCTCATTCACTCCACAACTTGCAGAAGGTTAGAAGGTCTACTAAGCTTAGCAGCATTTCTAAGCAGCGGAGCCATAGATGAGCAGAGATAATTTTCCTCATCAAATGAGAACGATACTAATCTCACAGTTTCGAGATTCTCTCTTTGTAGGAAGAACTAAAACTTCGGTTTTCTCTTCAAGTCCAGAATTGCTTCCTAAAAACTCCAAGCTTCTGAACTTGAGATGAGATGAGATTTCTTTGGTTTATTATCCGGGAAACCCCGATCTTTCCACACCGTCTTCATAACCAAAGTAACCTGACTTCTCAGACTCGACTAGCTTGAAGCTACAAACAATTCTCTTCTGGCCATAGGCGTAGACAAAAACTGACTTTCATCAGCGGTAAACTGCAAATGGTGTCTTCGAAGTTTGTTGTTTGCAGACCCATAGAAATCCGAGGTGATCGACCACCACGCCGGGGGAAGAACTTCAATTCGCCTCCACTGGCGTCATAGGTAGGTTAGAGTTCAATTTATCTTCTTCTCTTACTCGCGCCACGTCTGGCTCCTCTAACGTCTGGAGTAGGAAGAATAACCTCTGTACTGTCTAGAGCCTTTATAGTTGATTTGCTGTCCTTAGAGTCAAAGCCCGACTTCCGGAGGACCCTCTGTTCCTTCTGAAGGTATGAAATAACTAGGAGCGAAGTCCTTCGGTGAGCCATAATCGTCATTTCGGGTATCTATACGGTCTAAATCGGGAAGACCCTCTGGTCTTGTAGACTTTTGGCAACTGTTGATCAAAGCTAACCTGTTCTTCTTCTATGAGAGCTAACTATACCACTGTCCTTCCCAAAAAGATCTCTTTACCTCTAGAGCATTCGGAGAACTTCTGTGTTGTAAAATGAGCGTCAACTGCATTCTCCCTTCCGAGCCACTAATTGGGATAGCATCTTGTAACAAAAAATTTTAAAAGTCTCGTAGAAGCGTGATGAAGATCTCTCACAGTATAACGGCTCCTCCAATGGCTTCACTAGACTCTACAATAAGCTCCCAAAAATTTAAAAAAAAAAGCATTCATAAGGATGCTAAGGACAAGCTACAATCGAAGTTCACACAATTACGGGCAATCTGTTCCAAAGTCGAAGATCAACATACTTGCCCTCATTTCAAGAATCAATTCTATGGACAGGATCGTTATGTTTCTAGAAGAACCGCTTCGACACCGGCTGGTGGCATGTCTTGGCTTGCGTAATATTAACTCTTCAGACTTCATCTAATCCCAGCATGTTCTGGGACCTATAGGAGCTGAGAAGAATTCAAATCTTCCTCACATGTGGGGGACAGACTCCGGAATCCATCTGAGAAGGGGAGTCCTTTCAGAAATAGCAAATCACCTTTCAAACCTCGATAACCAACATGGCTGTCAAAAAAGGGCGCAGCAACACTGGGAGATAGGTACTGTAGGTCCTCGAAATCTTCCGTCAGGAAAAGAGTCGCATCATAGTAGGGGCTCCATAAATCTGGGAATCCTTTCAATTTCGTATCCTCAATCAAATCATAGCCTCTACCCAAGCTATCCCCAGTGCGCTCTAGACTGAAAGTGCCTTGATTAGAATGTGCAATTAGCGGATAGCATCAGCCCGGTATTGGTTGAGTAGCCTTAATGATCTTAACTTGGACTGTATCACGAGGAGCTGACATCGAGAATGGTTCTTTGTTACGTATCACTTTGTATGAGGTCATGAGAGGATAATCCCTATCAAACATAATCAGACAGACTAACAACTTCAGGATTCAGTACCCCATGGTGTGAACAGACTTCCCTTATTCACGGTTATAGATTTCTTAACCCTAACGTCCTAGAAACCATCCTCTTTAGAGGCTTGAAACCTAAAAATGACTGACATCGGTTCACTCGTTCTTTAACTGGAGGAATCATAATCAGAGGCATGCAAATCTATACTAAAGGAACGTTAAATTTCTGTCTAAGTTGAAAACGTTGAGGAGAAGCCTTACTGTTTTCCTTGGCTACACGATGCACAACTGGTCTAGATAGTCTTATGAGAAAAATCTCCACTATGCCTTGAACCGAGATCCTTCCAACGTGAAAGTACCTGAAGAGAGCCTCTTAGATCTGATAGTCATGGCTAGAGAATCTAATGATATCCTATACTTTGGTGTGAGACTTTGTAGGCGTAAGAGGAGAAAGTATCTAACCTTGAGCTATCCGCCATGTCCGCAAAACTCGTCAGTGATGACCCTGGAACGCCTCTCTGAAGAAACTATCTAATCATCATGTCTCAAAATTCGCACTTCGCTCAGTAAGATCGTCGTCTACGGAAGAACTTTTCACTGGAAAACTTGCGTAGTGACTGCGACCCCTGAAGGGGAGCGATGTCTAGAAGACACAGAAGATCGATCCTTATCCTTCCTAGTACAAGATGAATATACAGATGGAGAAGAACTCTTTTCTGGACCATATACGCAGAGACGAGATGTGACGACCCAACGGTTGGCCCGATGGAGAAGTGGTAGTATAATCTTGAATTCGAAGGAACTAGATGCGAACCCGACGTTGAATCGGCGGAGGTAACGGTTTGAATAATTCACGCCCGGAGAACCACGGAGACGGCCCGCAGTTAACTAGTTGGCCGCTGGTGGACCGTAACCCACGTAGTCTTGGAAGAAAAGGAGAAATGAAATTTCCCTAATCGTAATACCCCTCTGCATGAACAACACTAACTTCCTACGAAGCCAAGGAGGAAAACTCTGTCTTCATTGAAAGAATATCTAACTCACTCCGCCATCACCATACAAGTCTCATGTTTCCCTGAATAACTGTATAATTAGATGTTGAGTAATACATTTTATTGATTGACCTGTCGGTATACTTCGCTAACCTCGTCTGGCCCCTGCCACAATAATGAGTCATACTACGGTAAAGAATACACGGCCGTCAAGGTTTAGATCTAATTATAAAATTATCATCATCTCATAAATTAACTTCTATAACATCATCACTACGTGCACGCCCAGCCGCCAGAAAAGCCGTCAGACTTACGGTACACCGGTACCGTTAATCATATTAACCATAACCGCATCATAGTCTTAACAAGGCCGCTGGGCTTTATGCACGGATTCCACTTGCCGCCACGGAGTCGCCCTCATTCTTAATCAACTGCACAACACTACGACGTCCGCACAGTGGGCCAGAATCGCCTCAAAGCTGTGGCCAAAAATAATCAAAATTGGCCGAATGTGCTTTTTATGTTTTTTTTATGTCGTTAGGAAAGAAAACATCCCAAAAAACAACTATTATGTTTAAATATTTACTTTTTTAGGATTTACGGTGTCATATACGGCCCTTAACATGAAAAAAGCGTGGCGTGTTGCTCTAAAATGATAATACCACAATTAAAACATCTTGGTGGACGAAAGGAGAATAAGGATCCCTTTTTTTTAATTGCCTCTATCTACCCACATTATTTATACAGATTAGAAATATACTATGAAAAAATATTGGTAGAACATTAAGTTTAAAATCTCATTTTTTGACCAAAAAACTATGCTAGAAAATTGACTTGTTTTTGAAAAAAGATAGCATAAAAGTTAGGATTCCCGTTGAATTCCCTCTATGAAGTGTAATTATCAACATTTTACTCAAAGCCTATGCTTTCAGTTTAATACATACTAATTTTTTTTGCCACAATGCCACACTGCATATTGGAGGTATTTTAAATGCCCCAATCCATGCTAAAAAGGCCGCGTGTTTTTAATGAACCATTCACTTGCCGGCGCACCGCGCTGCGATGTATGCACTATTGATAGTCCGTCCTAAATACAATATTCTTAACAACATTCCCAGGAATTGAAGCGGAGTACGATTCTGATAGTTCTATAGGGCAATAATTAGGCATCATATCTGTGGAAAAATATTCCCATATGACCACAATTTAACAGAGGAAACACGTGTAACTTTATTATTTAATAAGACTCTGGAAATCTAGTTATCTGAGGCCTTTTGCGGAAATTTTGTAATGGCTCGTTTTTAGAGTATTAAAAATAAATGCCCAGGGAAAAATCGTGAAACAGAAAGTTCTGCAGCTCTTTCTGCCCTTTCAAGTTCTTTAAAATGTAAAATGAGAAAACAATATACTTTCAAGCAAGAAAAGCAATCTAAATCAATAATTGTAGGATTATATATTCTGATTTCTGAATACGGGCTAAAATGTATTATTGAAACTACTGAGGGGAGGGGCAAACTTTCTTCAAAGTATACGTATGAAAAAAGGCTATCTGTGTTATTGGGAAAATCCAAAATACCGCAATTCTTTAACTCGAGGGGGGTCAAAAGGTTCACGTACATTTGTACGTAAGAAAATGACTAAAATAGCGAACGCCCAATCAAATGTGATCACTTGTGATGCGAAAAGCTCGAAACAGCTCCCAAGTCTCCCATAATCATTGTTTTCTGCTGTTATTATTACTTTTCTTCAAGAAGCATTAGAAAACGGTATTTTAAAAGCTTTTCAAAATGCACTTTTGGGGATCATACAACTTGTGTTGTTTTAATAAACATTGCTATGATTTTACAACAACAATTTAATGCAGATCAGAGTGAGGAAACATTATTTTGATTACGTCATATATCCCTTACAACCCTACGGAATGACTACCACCACCTGACCATCACCGCACAAAAGGAAGGTAGCGTTATGTGTCTTGTTAGATCAAAGAGCTATTTCCTACTACTAACACAAGGCAGGGACCCGCTCTGTGATTTTTGAAAAGTGACAAAAGTCATTTAGGGATTTAAGGGTAATAATTTCAAAATACTACAGTTTTTATGTCCTTAACCTCTTTATCTGTTTCGATAGTCAATGTTTTATGGACATTTTTTAGTATGGTTCAGGGAATTTTGATAATGTCATATTTATTATTTTTAAGGTACAATCAAATTTTGAATGTATTTTGTTATTTATAACTTTCTAAATGCTGTCATCATCTACTTCAATTTCTTCATGTCCAGAACCCCCCCTAATATGCTACAATAGTCATTGTTTTATGGCCCTTAGTTATTGGATTTACAAGCATAATGTGACAATCAGAAACAGTATTTTGATGACGTCATATATATTTCTAACTATTACCATCAAATTTTTCCTCATGTCCAAGAACCTATATGCTACAATAGTCATTGTTTTATGGGCCCTTTATGGATTACAATGCCTCATTAATCAATGACCCATCAGGAAAACAGCATTTTTCTGACGTCCATATATATTTCTAGATCTTAGCCATCAATGTCGCATGTCCAAGAACACCTAAATGCGAAATAGTCAGTGTTTTATGGGCTTTTTATGGATTCAATCATCTTCTTCAATGACCACCAGAAAACAAGTATTTGATGACGTCATATATAGTTCCTAAATATTACCACATTTCTCATGTCTAAGAACCCCTATATGCTTAATAGTCATTGTTTTAAGGGTTATTTTATGGCTTTACAAGATATTATCAATGACCAATCAGAAAACAGTATTTTGATGACGTATATATTTTTCTAATATTACCAACCAATTCCTCATGTCCAAGAACCCCTAAATGCTAAAATTTGCCATTGTTTCATTGGTTAATTTTATGGTTACAATGCGAAGAAAAAAAAAAAAAAAAAAAATTATCAATGACCACTCAGAAACCGTTTTTGAATGACGTCATATCTATTTCTAAACATTACCATCACATTCTCATGTCCCAGACCCCATATATGTCATATTATTTTGTGTAATGCTACATTCAAGTACTTCAATTATTTTTCAATTGACCAATCAGAAAACAGCATATTAATGACGTCCTACAGTTGAAAATTACTTCCATTTGACTCAGCGTGCCCAAACCCCCTAATATGCCATCCTTAAAATTGACCAAATCAGCCTTCTAATTTCAACAAAATATTTTTGGCCAGCTTTGATGGTTTATTCTGGCCCACTGTGCGCCGGTGGGACTGAGGTTTTTTAGTTTCACAACCACGGTAAAGATGCAGACGACTGACTTCTTCAGTATTGTGCATTAATCACTGGACTGATGCCGAATTTCTGTCTATCGGCTGGTAGATCGAGAAACGCCGTTAGATTATTTGAGTGAATAGAATCGTCAATAGCCACGGCTGGATTTCCTTTCGACCCGATAGAGACGGCACCCACCGTCGTGCTACTCAACCGTTGATATCTTCCAATTCATCACCATACATGGACGGTTGGACAGATCAGCCAGTCGTAAGTAATCCACTTAATCCTCTCGGATTTACATAATCAAAACGGCCCTTATCATCACCTGCAAAGGTGGCTAGACGCACTTGCCCTACAACTTTCTAAATAGCCTCTGTAGCAAAACCGTAGATAAAACGTCTGGAAGCTAGATCAAAGGTCGAACTTGAATGCTCTTGAAGTAGTCTAGGTTGAGTGGTAAAGGTAGAAGCTTCACCCGTGAACGACCCGGAGGGAATGCCCTGAACGGAGATGGTGCCGTTTTAGCCTTGGCCTTTGTCCCTTTAACTTTCTTCCATACACGACCAATTCACCAAAGAATTTCGGGATCTCCAATTCTGTCTAACCTTTGTGTATATTACAACGTCTCTCTCTTGAACAGCCTCTGCACTTTACACACAATCCATGGGGTCTTTGTCTTGTATACTCGTAGGAACTCTTTGCATCCAGAACATCTTTGAAGCGGTTCCTTCATCTGCAACATCAAATGGTATAAAAACAACTTGCTAACGGTTGATACGAAGGATGACCCGCGCCGGAAATCGGGGTTCCAACAACGGGTTTTATTAGAGCGAATAAGGACAAGGAGACAAGACGGCAGACAGAAGACCAAGGACACAGGCAACCCCCCCCCAAAAAAAATTGGCTAGATTCATCGGCACGAGCATGGTTAGTACGCTGGTAGAGAAAACAAATGAATGGTGCACCGCGAGGCTCAGTTCCCGCAATTTGTGGGCGCTAACAAATTGTCCAAGCTTTTTAGCCGTACCTCCCGTTTCCAAAATAGCTCCATTCCTTTTTTTGTGTTATTAAAGGAAACAATTTTAATATAGAATCTTTCTGTCTGCCCAGGATTTTCTTGCAAGCATTCTGTAACCTTTGATTGTAACCTTGTTTTTGATGATATTATTGGTAAAACGTCATTTTTAACTACCTTTATGTGGTTGTGATTTTTCCTTCGGATAAATTCTGCATGTACAATAGTTTTTATTGATATGGTATAGTTATATTTTCATTGTTTATACATATTGTTGGATTTTTAAGATTTGTATGGTGTAATTTCATAATAAATATTGTAAATTCTCATTTGATTCAGCCTCAGGGCTGCTATGTGAGTTGTTTGAATAACATATGAAATACTGAATAAATTAATCATATTTTTGGCTAAATTTAGGGAATTTTTACTCATATGAAATTTAAAGAATTTGCTTGAGTCATTTGTATAGGAAAAAATTATCTTTATGGCCAAGGCTAACTGGAACCACAAGCTTAATTAGATTATTGTAAAATACAAATCTATTACATCCCCCCACTTATTTACATACCCCAGGGTGGCTCCTTGTTTTTTCAGGGGAGGATGTGAACTGAAAAACAAAAAGGAAAGTTCCAAAATATATACCACCAAAGTGTGAGATTGTTCTATTTTATACATGTTATTACTACGATATGTCCAACTGGTGCATTTTGGTGCTCAAAAAAAAAAGCCATCAGACACCCTTATGCCACATTAAAAAGTTTGGTGCACCCATGCCTAGTAGCGGTTCCCACGATAGCATCGGTACGCCCATTACTATCGCCACTGGCACCCATGATCCTTTGCTCATTTTTGTACCTTCCCCAAGGCTCCACTTGGGGGGAAGGCCGGATCTGGTGAGGGTTACTAGTTGGATCATGTAAGTAATACATGTATAAAATAGAACATATCACAACTTGGTGAGTATATTTATTTTATACCATTTTATACATTACGAAATGATCCAAATAGTGCATATGAACTGTTTTTTGGGCCACACTGGTCCACTTAGGTGGAGATAGTGTGTGTAGTGGGCCGGTATATAGGTTAGTCTCAGTTTGCTACGGGGTTTACGCCATTCGTGAAATTCTAGGGAAGCTGAATTTGCCCAATGTACATCCATATACATATGTCATGATAGCATATAGCATATAGCACCTCTATGTTGAGGCAATATACACAGGTTAAATTATACCGGATTCCGCAACTTGAGCATAATAATGGTAATGATGCATAGCATCCCTCCTCTTACTCTAGCTGCTTCTGACACAGGTGGTTTTGGATCACAATTTTAAAACTTAGT
>JAMKCH010076643.1:0-77673 GCA_023653785.1 Ophioderma brevispina | reverse complement strand
TAAAGATTTAATTTGATAAAGTTGCCCTCAGGGGTTCTCCACACAAATGGCTATACAGGGTCGTGCCGTACATCGATCCCATTTTCTCAGCCTTCTGGTATAACAATTTTTCATATCAATTTTAGTATAGCAATGGGTGGGGTTTGTTTTTTTTTTCAAAAGTTTTCTCAATTTGTTGGAAAATTGGTCAAATCTTCTCATCAGAAGCCCAAATTTTCTAAAAATTGTTGGAAATTAGGTCAAATTTCTTTCAAATCCGAAAGTGGACATGCTTTCATCGAGCCAGGCGATGCTACAATGGGGGGTGGTCTCACTCCTTAACTTCCCACAAAAGGCCCACGTTTTGCTTAATTTTTTGTTGACGAAAAGGCCCAATGTAGAGAAAATGTTACAAGAAAAGCCCATGTTTGGTGATGAATGTTCAAAAAGTCCAAAAAGGACCATGGGGGGGGGGGGATCCAACTTTTACCACAAGTCCACTTTTCTTTTCGAGCCCGCAGGGGGTCCCTGGGACCAGGCTCAGAGATTTCTTTCTCCGATTTCAATGGCGAGCATCTTGCCTCTACAAGCCTACGCGGTTGGGGTCCAGGGGCCCCACTTTAGAGCCCGGTGGTGTCTAGGGCGAAGCCTGTCTGGTGCAGTTGCGAAGCCCCCGGAAGCTCCTGGTTTTTGCCATCTTAGAAGGTAAAAAAGTAAACAAGTTTCAAGGCTCAAGGTTTCCCGAGTGGGATGATGAATTTGCGAGCGTCTTGCTGTGAAAGCCTATACGGGTGGGGTCCATGGGTCCGCCTTAGGCCCCTGGTGGGGTCCAGGGGCGGAGCTCCCGGAAGCTCCTGGACTTTGCCATCTTAAGCACAAATTTCCTATAAATTCATTTGACGCTACAAGAAATATTTTCCTTTCTCTTTCAATCTCTCCCTTAATTTCCTTCCCTTTTCTTTTTTCCTCTTCTCTCTTCTCTTTCCATTCTCTTTTTCCCTCTTACTTTTCTCCTTTCCCCTTCCCTCTTTTTTTTTTTTTTTTTTTTTTTTTTTTCTTTTTTTGTTTTTTTCCTTCATCGTTTTTTCCCCTTTCTCCTCTCGTGCCCTCTTTTTTCTTTCTCTTTTCTCGTCTTCATCCCTTTTTGACTTCCCATTTGTCCTCCCCAGTCTCATTTGTGTGTGTGGGGGGGGGCCCACTGGTTATATGCCACTGTCCCCACCCCTCAAATCTTCTGCGTAGGGCCCGGCCTCGAGCAATCATTATTATCTCATACAGTTTATTGTTTGAAAATCATTGCAAGCTATGTTGGCCCATAACATTGGCTGCTTTCACCCCTTTGTGACAAGCGAAAAGGCAATAAGGAGAATGGTTTGGATAAATACAATGTCCGCGTCGGAGGTAGCGTCCAAAACGCTGATTTTGCCCTCAAAATTTTCCGATTTTGCGGCCCGCAATTTTCTTCCAAGGGGGGTAGGTCTACTCTGCATACCTCCCCCTCCGCATTCCCCCCCCACGTTGACTAAGTCACTAGTGGCCCCTTTCCTCCGACCCCAGCTAGCAAACTGACGGGGTCTTTGGGAGTGGGGGTTCTTTGGCTGCGCCCATTGGCATAAATTTTCTGCCTGGCTTCTAGTTATGTCTGGGGAATCTGATAGCTGTTGACTACATATTTGATGCCGCTTGAGGAATAGTGAAGCGTGAATGTGACAGCGAAAAGGCAAATAAAGGAGCAGGCTTGGAGAAAATATGGGAGGCCTAGGTCGCTGAAGTTTTGCATCATGTGAATAGTGATCAACCCGTTTAGTGACCGCCCAGTCAAAAATCAGCTAGCGGTGCCCGCGCGAAGCGCGGGAACCGCTCGTCCAGATAGTATGGTATAGTAGTAGCGTATTCCGTAGAGACGACAAGCTAGTCCAGTATCACAAATCTCAGTTAATTTGGCTGCTATAAGAGGCTGCGCGAACACGCGGGGGGGTCCTCCTTTCCCCGGGGTCCGGTTCTGTGGGGTTTTCTCCCCCACGTCTTCCCTCCCCCTCGGGGGTCACTGTTTGGTAAGGCGGCCAACCCGGAAATGAGGAAGAGCTATGGTCGATAGGGTGTGACCTGGAGTCAATGGTCGAGACCATTTATCTTTTAGGGGTGCTCAAATAGGTATTTTGGGGCATTCCACTCTCAGAAGGGAATGCATATATTTCGTCAACATTGGTGTAAAGGAATCAGTTCAGTGTAATGATTAATATATTCACAATACAAAATATATTGTGTCATTCCGGATGGTGATTTTGCTCAAAATTCAATGTTGCATTATGAAGGTGTTTAATAGAGTGTTAATGGCAGTGCTGTACACTTTTTTCAATGGGCAGTAAGAAAGAAGTTCCTATAACTTTGACCACAGAATGTAACAAAAAAGGGTTCCCTTAATATGTAACCTTTCACAGAGGAGAGATAACCTCAATGAATTTAGCCAAAATTTTCAAGCAGAAACAAGATATGCTTTTCCAACTTTTACTGTCTTAAAGGTGCTTGTTCCGATTTATGTCTATTGTGTTCTCTACTTGATATGAGAGCCTGACACTTACACATACGCCCCATCAAGTACCGTGGGAAACAAACTTGTGGTTTTGATGGTAGACGCAATAATGCACATTGCAAAGCCCTATTCATTACTGTGTTAATATTGATGGTTAACCACTAATTCGTCGGTTTTTTGTTTATATCTTGGGAATGAAATGGATTTGAGGGCTCAAATTTCAGGACAACAATGAGAAAAATACGGCCTTTCATCTGATATCAAAATCGATACTACTTCCGGGTAAATCAGGGGGTCCCAAAGACGATCGGAACGTGCACCTTTAATTATTTTTTGTTCATCTGTCACATTTGAGAAAGTACCCTAAACTGTGAGTGCAGCTTCATTAGGTGATCATGCAGTTAAATGCACCTTGCATGTATGGCTTTGTGTTACACCTATTTGTACACTACCAGGCATATTATTTGTTACCAGTCTATAACATACTAGTCTTAAATGATGTGCGTGTGGAATTCTAAAAAATACCAAAACTTGGAACCACCATGTTTAACATGCACAAATGTACCTTTCCTTATGATTTCATTACTGCTGTGTTTTATATTGTGCTGAATAAACTTGTACGATCTTGTATGAAGAGAGTAAGGATCTGAAAACCAGATGCACATTAGTTGCGTACAAAGATGACCTATGTTGATCCACAACCAAGACCCAAGCACTTTGAAGTAATATACGTACCTTGATGCCGGGTGAGGCTATGAGTCCTGTATCATCATTGAGGAATGCCATGTAAGCTTGTACTGCTAACTTAGTCTCGTCTTGACTCAGGTGCTCAAATGGGGATTCAAACCCTCCAGGAGAGAGCATTAAAGTACTGGAATCTGTGATGAAACATGCAAAAGTGTTTATTAACCTTAAATATTAAGTCAATATGAGGAAATGGGTGAAAAGACAATAGGTTGTTGTTATGGAGCAAGTTTTTGCATAGCTCTCTCAGTGGTCAACCCAGTGACATTTACTTTTCAAAGTGGCTAAAAAATAAAGAAAAAACAGTTGAATTGTCTTTACCAAACTGACTATGAAAAACTATGAAGTTTGAATTTTTGGGGGCATCTGCCCTGAAAATATTTTACAAAAATGCATCTTGCAAAATCAAAAATTTGGATGTTTTGTGCTGAAAGAGGAATAATGTTAAAATGGTAGCGTTTCTGAGAAAGAGAAGAAATTAAAAACATCGTGCGACTTTCACATTTTTAAATGGCAATCTTGAACAGGTTCTGCACTGCAGCCTACAAATGTTGCTGCGTTTCAAAAGTAAGTGGTAAGAGCCAACACACAGCCATAAGGCCAGTCAAATTAGAATTAATGCTGCCTTAACCCACACTAATTGCAACAGAATCAATTCCAACAGAATTTATTGGATAACCTTTAGACACATATCAAAGTCTACTAAAATCAAAGGAGTGGCACATATAGTTTTAGGGGGTTAGGTTTATACAGGGTCAAAATTAAAAGTATCAAAACCGTCGAAAAGTTATGCCAACGGTTCGTAACATTTCGAGCTTAAAAAAAGGTATAGTTTTGCCCTATCTGCAGGTTGTAGTTTCAATAGTTTATAAGTCAAAATAGGTTCAAAGGTCACAATGGGGGTAATTTGTCAGATATATCCGTTCGTTTTAAAAATGGTGTCAATTGTTCGTCTAATGTACAGAACCCGAAAATATACTGGTGCACCATCTATAATATCGTTGGACCTATTGGGACGCAAAATGTGACCGTGGGGGCTACAGGGTCTATGGGAGTCACTAGTCATAGCTCTGTAATTCTTATATAGAAGTTCAAACAAGAATCTATTTACAATTTACTTATCTAGTGGGACAACTTTAACATTGTTAACACCAGTCCGACCAAAATCGGACCATTCTAGGAATTTTACCCAGATGACCTTGACTGTTATGAGCCTATGGTACAAAACTATAACGCATAGATGGGCAAAACTTATACCTTTTTTTAACTTCGGAGTAGCCAATAAATTGGTCCATCATTTAAATCAATCGAACAATTCTAATTTTTTACAACTGTACAAACGGGGCCCCCTTATTTCTACATGTTCCACTAGGGTGATTTTGGTAGACTTTTAATATATTATTTTTTGGATATTTCAGAGTATATTAACACCAAAATTGTTTGTTGCAATTTTGGTGGGGTCAAATCATAAATTATTGGACACCAGCACCGTGTGGACTGGCTACCTAAACCTACACAGGACTTTTTCATCCAGTTTCAGCACACTACTTTTATTCTCCCTTTCTTTTACTTATTTATTATGCCATATGGCTGAATTATAATCTCCGTCATAATTCCTTTTCTCTGCGTCAACAACTACGCCAGCATTCCCGCCAGACAGAACCATGGACAACGCATAAAGGAATACATGCAGAAACTTCCTGTGCGCGAGTAGACGCCTATTTCAGAAAAGGAATTGTGACGGGACTATATGTGCACATAATTATGAATATTTATGATTGAAGGACCACACCATTTTCATTCACACTTTCTGAGGCAAAGCCAGCAGGTGTGGGTGAGGAGGGGGGGAGGGCAGGGTGCTCCCTTGGAAAATATTTTGAGGGAAAATTGGAAAAAGGAAAAGATGAATTAAGGCGAAATCAGCCCTTTTTCACCCTCCTGCCCTTAGTTGTAAGACATCTTTGCTTGCTATCAAGAATTTCAGGGCTGCTTAAGTGCAGGACAATGTTTGCTTTTCTTGTCATGTGTGAGCAGAAGCTTCAGGGAAGTACTGTTTGCACTATAGCTTAAAATGACTTTAACAATGCGATCGGGTACAAACCCTCTTACCATGGGTGCAAGTGCTTGAAGTGAGCACACATTGTGTTGGCTGGAACAAGATCTAGTCTGTGGTATAGGTAGAATCTGGAAAACACTGTGAATAAAGCAATGGTAATATTAGGGGGTTATACAAATCACAATGAAAGTAATTATGATAGAATTTGATTAACTGCAGAATATGATTAACAATATAAATAATATTTGAGTATTTTTTAAAGACAACCCTATCCATATAAATGTTTTCAGGAGCTATGGGGCAGTGATAATTAGTCAAAAAAACACATTATGTTTTCTAAATCATCTAACTGAAGCATGATTCCTTTCCAATGTTGACTGAAATATATGCATTTCCTTTGAGAAGTGCGAATGCCCCTAAAAGAGAAAATGTCTCAAACAGTGACCCCAGGTCACACCATGTTAGCCATTACTCTTCCCAATTCCGTTTTGGCTAAAGGCCCACACGGACGCAGCACATATCATGTTGTGGGCGGGCTGGAAGAGGGAAGTCAACATTGGAAAGGAAATCAGGCTCAGGTAAGAGGAGTTATAAAACAATGTGTTTTTGAAATAAATCATTACACTGAATGATTTCCTTTACACCATGTTGACTGACAGATATGCATTAACCCCGTTGAATGAATATTTTCATCAACACCCAGACGACTCACTCAGTCGGAGGGGAACATGATAGTTCAGAAGAGCCATAGGATGCAGTCAAAGGTAGACAAAAAACGCAGAGTCGAAAAACACATGGAATCCAGATTCCTAAAAGCCGGAACCATAAACTCACCTTAGACAGTGAAGTACACCAAGGGTGAGTAGTAGGACCTTAGACTTAATGAATGTGTTTAAAGGACCTGGCCAAAGTTTTTGGAGGAGAGCCGAGCCGAGAATCCCGCAGGAAAAACCAAGCTAAGGAATAGGCGATTTGAGGAAGAGCTCTGAAGAGGACTGGAGTGCGACGTAGGCCCGACAAAGGCCCGAAGCACCCGCGGCAAAGGCGAAGAACAAGGCCTCACAGCCTTGCGAAACCAATGAGGACCGGGAGGGAACCAGAGAAGCGCAAGGCGGACCGCGTAAAAACGCGGGGCAAGAAGCCTAACCCAAAAAACAGGGAGCGGGCCCCTAGAGAGGGGGTCCGATCAGAACACCACAGATGAACCCCACGGAGAGAGGCCCGGGGGAAAGATAAAGGTTGAGAGACTGATGAAGGCAAAGGCCCCCAGCCCCGTGAGGGCTGAGAGAGAAGTCCGACCCTGACCCGAGGAAGAAGCTACAAGGAGAGGAAAATTCCGAGCTAATCCAGCGGAAAGGACTCCGAAAGAGTAATAAAGGCGGGGGCTAGAGCGACGCCGCATCCAAAGGAAAATTGGGGGATTCGCCAAGAGGCTCGCCGAAAGAACTCAGACCCCAAGAGGGAACTAGCTTTTCGGGTCAGAAACGGACGCCTTGCAGGCGTCAATGGAACGAAACAACGTCCACCGAAGGAGAACCGAACAACTAGGCTGTGGTAGGCTGAGCTAGTTGACCGAAAAAAATCCAGACAATGGATGATCGGAGACAGCCAACAAAGCTCAAAATAAGCGAAAAGTCCCACCTCAACTGTCACAGTCAGGAGATGGAGGACGAATTCGCCTCACTCGGAGGTAGACAGAACCAACGGGACAGAACGGGCAGACCTCCGCATACTGGGGAGCCGCGGCCACCAGAACAGGGCAACCGAAGAGCAGTCAAAGGCTAGATTAATGATAGCTAGCACCTCCCCAGATCAGGCCAGAGACAATCCTGGCCCGAAAGGTAGACAAGCTGGGTAAACCAACGAGAAGTCTACCAGAGGGGAAAAACCCAGAGGTTAGCTTGAGGAACACGAGTCGGGCCTCGAGAGGCGACCCGAGCCGAGAGCCCTCTAACTGCTCGGGGAAGCCGAGCAGAAGCCTAACCAGTGGCGATGAAAGAGGAGAGCAGGTAAAAAAGTCGTAGAGGACAGAATGATCCCTAAACAAGAGGAACTTCTGGGCCGAACGAAAAATCGGTATCGAGGAGGCAAACAAGTAGCTGCGTAGACGAACTCCGGCTTACGGACATAAGGATGCCACCGAGCAGAGGTCCGCGGGCAGCATAGCGGCTTCGGCACACAATATCCCAGAGGAGAAGAAAGTGAAAGAGCCACCGGAGAGGTGATACCCGAACGGGCGAGATACCGGATTAAGGAGTCACCAAAGCCCGAAGAAAGGGAGTAACCAATCGTCCAACCAATCGCGACGTCAGACATGGCAGAATGACTCACAGCGGGGTTTACGCCCCAGGAGACATTCCCACCCGGAGAGAGCAGCTCCCAACCGACTTTAAAAGTCAGGTCACTTTGACCGACCAGGATAGAGGGGATAAAAAAAATATAAAAAGTAAAAAAAAGGAGGGGGAGTTTTTTTTTTTTTTTTTTTTTTTTTTTTTTTTTTTTTTTTTTTTTTTTCGGCAGACACCATGTCACGGGCTCCTAGTCTTAAAGACAGGAGCCAGAGAGCACCGAACGGGCCCCCAGGACCCGAGGGTACTAAGGGGAAAAGCACAAGATCCAGTAGCAAGGCACGGCGGGAAGACAAGACCTTGCCAACTGCCAAGAACAACTGAGAAAGCCACTTGTGAAGACGAGTTATGAAAACCCACCAAACTAGGGAATATCCTGTCGCGGGGATTCCCACTAGGGAGCACAGTTGAGACAGAAGCGTGCAAGAAAAACCCGCAAAAGTGAAGAGATCGAACAACGAGAGCCTGAAAACCGCTGGGGGAGGGGGGACCCGTGAAGACAGACCCCCGACGAATCGGGAGCACATCCTGCGTTAGGCCCGGACGAGCCCCAACGCTAGGCCCGGACGAGCCCGAATGCTGGCCCGGACGAGCCCCAACGATAGGCCGGAACAAGCCCGACGCTAAGGCCCGTACACGAGCCCCAAATAGAGGGGCACCGTCGAGACGACCGCCAAACCTGTGTCCAAGTCCCCCAAGGGAGACAGCGGACCAGACTATGCGTTGCTAGTCAGCCGGGGAGCCTAAGGAAGGTGCGAGAACTGTCAAAAAGTATCAGTTGCACACGAGTTTAGCAATTTCGCGCGCGAATACCCGACAAAATGTCCTGTCTAGGGAGCAGGCGATGTTACACAACGCGGTCACGGGACACCGACCCATATCAAGAGAGCGACAGTGTCACCGAGCGCGGCCAAAAGTCGAAAGACCTCAGGGCTAGGGCTCACACCTACAGTGCGCGCTGGTATTGGCGCACGTGAAATGAAAGAGCAGTTAGCGGGTGCGGTGAGCCACCGGTAAGGTTAGCAGCGAAGCATAAGTGCAGATAAGCCCCCGCAATTCACGCAGTAATTTTATATAGTATTGTTCGCTGCGGTTAGGAACAGAGCCCAGAGGGGGCGAGGGGGCCATTCCAGCCCGAAGGCTGAGGGCCGCACAAATGGCCACCATTGAGGAACACCGAGAGGTCTGCACACAAGAATCAATAGCACCGTGATACGTCGTACCATACGACTATGGCCCGCCAGCGAAGGGCACCGCGCGCTGTCTAGACCCGATGGTCCTATTGGCTTATTTATAGCCCAACGAGAGTTTTTAGTACCATTAGGCGCGGGGGTGGGTACCACCCCGGCTCGCTCCCAGCTATCGCGATCACACTGGCAGAGCAAACGCAGTAACCGAGATACGCCGGAGGGCACCCAGCTGCGGTAGAGTAAGCATTGTCTCCACCAACTGGCGTCGACGGCCACTGGGCTGTCCTTAGGTGGGTCGCCTTGTTCTGACGTTGGGTGGGTAAGGGACCAAGGGGAGGAAGGACAGGTGGTAGGCAAGGCCGGCGCTACCCAGGCCTAGGGGGCGGCTGCCCACACAGAGAATGTCTCCCCAAATGGTACGGCCTGGTGTCACGTCAGCGTATGTACCTTTGGCAGCATCATTGCGCTACCTGGGACCGTTGCGTCGAACACCCCCCCGATATCTAGCAGTTGGGGCTTTGCAATGCAAGTTGTTTATGGACACCTATTCGAAAGCGCTAGCTCGCCAGCCTGCGGCGACCACATAAGGCCCCCAGTGTACCGGCCCCATGTACCCAGTAGGCCCGTCACTGTCGGCACCCCATAGGTTGTCCAGCACAAGGATTTAGCTGCGTGTTATCAGGATTCGCTTAGGGCAAAGAACCCAGGCGCGCACAACTGGGGGCCATCACCACGCCATGCAAGACATGGCGCAGTGAATGGTATCGTCGGATGCACATGGCTGCTCAGGGTAGCGCTCGTGTGCCTCGCCAGTATAGTCACAAAAGTGGGTGGTTCCCTCACGGGCGATGAAAGCCCCTGGGGCCCCATACGTGACAAAGGCCGACAGCAAAGCCCGCTGGGGCCCTATATCTGAGCCAGCGCGCGGGCTTGCCTCTGCCCTGTGGAAGTTAAATGGGTGGTGGAGAACTCGAATATTACGAAAGCGCAACAAACAGACAGTATCACAGCCAAGACGGTAGTAAAGGGGCACCGCGGTTGTAAGAACACCAAGGAAGGGGCAAACCGAAATTGTAGGTACCACACTAAAAGCGATGAACAATATGGTACACCTGAACAAAATGCTACAGAAGGTTTTTTTGCTCTAACTAGTAGTAATAGCTCTCCCAAAAAATTAAATATCAAAAAGGTAGAAAAAGGGAAGCCGCAAGACATTCTAATTTGCATTTTTTAATGTTTTATTAATTTAAATTGATTTCGACAAAAATGTGTGTAGATCATAAATGCATGTTTAGGGAAAATTTCAATTTCTGTTAATTATTTGGAACATGGTTTTCAGCCTATGCCTGCATTAATGGTAGCACTTGCAATTGTATATATTAAAAGTGGGAAAATGATGGTCATTTTCAAGATGGCGGAGTTTTCCCGCCAAAATGAATTTTGTATTTCTTGAATGATTGTCAGACTGCCAAAACCGATGGGGAGGATATTTATTTAGCAAATATTATTTAGAGAGGATTAATTCAAACCATGGTTCCCATTAGTAACAAAAAGTGCGGATGGCACTTCCTATCTCAGTGATGGCTATATATTATGTGCCTCAGCCAGGTTGAAAGTAGGGTCCATCCAGATAAAATGTACCAAAGATAGGAGATCATCATTACACACAAGATCTTAATTACAAATGGGGTCATCCCAGTATGAAACTTCAGGGTGCCACATGAGGTAACAAATAGGAAGGGCCTTTCTTACAGAGTTCAATTGCCCACGAAAATTTAAAAATTGCTATCATGAAATATGCAAATTTGTTGAAATGAAAAAAGTGGATAGCAGGAAAGAAAGACAATGGGGTCATTGAGTATCTGAAGATTTTAAAAAAGGGTTATGGGTAATAGCCCGGGGGGGTGGGGGGTAATAGGTAGGACGCAGCACAAAAAAGGGGCCATTGGGGGTAAGCCAGTTTGAAAAAGGGTCTATCCGAGGCACATTCTACGTACTGTAGTGGAAGGACCCCCCCCCCAATTTGTCTCTCCTTTTCCCATGAAACTATCCCCGCCACCACAGTTCAGGGCCATAATCGGAATCAGGAGATTACAAAGCGAAGCATGGGCCTGACTGAAGACACGCTGACCACTTGCACCAAACCGAGACCAACAGAACAGAAATGGTATGTACATGAAAGGACCTCATGAAGCACTTAACCTTAGTGCCACTAAAACAAGATTCCAAAATCAATCAAGCAAGTAGACTGTGAATACAACCCGTCATCCAAATGGAGAAACTTGTCCAGCTGAACTACATTCTGGTCAGAAGAAGTTGAAGTGGCTTAAAGGAGCCTACAAAGCTTTGAAAAAGTTGTTTTACGTCTGATCATATAATTGTCTCTTGTAGGGGCCAGGTGGTTAAGTATTCATCCCAGAGATCCCTTGAAAAAATCGACTGTAGAAGAATAGTGGGAAATGTACAAAGGCTTTGTGAGCCGTATACTTTACAGCACATGAACACGTTTCACATCTTGTTGACAAGCTTTGAAGACAACAAAAAAACACACGCCGTACTAATTGATATTCCTCCACAACAGCCAACACGAAATAATGCACTGGAGATGCTAGCTAGGAGAACTGCCTTTGCCTCAATGACAAAGTCAAGAAAAGCTAGAAAAAGAACCAAAGAAACAACATACTAAATCCATTAGAAGTCAAGCACAAACCCGTGGTGCGCTAAGGCTTGCACTTGATGATGTTACCCCATTGGTTGCTTGGGGGAAATGTTAAGACCACCCCACTCTGAACCGCTTGACACCCTACATCTTGAATGAAAACACCATTACTGCTGCTGGGAGGCCTGAGGGTGGCATGATGAACAAGAAGGATACCCACTTGGAAAAATCAAAGGTGAAGAGCTGAGGAGTGCCTTAACACAGGGTTCAAACTTTAGCTCTCTAATTGCAAACCGATTCAGAATAACACCAACCTTGATGACCCTTTCTTCAATCCACAAGATAGCAGACACCCTTCACATCCAGGCTGGACATTTTCAATAGAGGAGTTTAAGTATGAACGCCTTGAAGAATGAACACACAACGACACCTGACTCCATCATTCGATTTTGGCGGATTTAACCATTTTGGCGTTAAAAACGGCAGCCATCTTGAAAAACTATCATCTCCCTTCAACTTTAATGTATCACATTCAACGCCCGCATTTTCTAGCATAAACAATAAACTTAAACAGTTTAATGAAACCAGAGAGTTAAAAGGTTAATTTGTAAGAAATTAAACGGTTCCATGAAACAAGAGTTAATATGTTGATTAATAACCAAAATATAGGCAAAAAAAGTGGCATATAGGTTTTATGTGCAATTTAGCATGTCTTGCAATGTTTCCTTTCTCTACCTTTTGATTATGTTGTTTGGGAGGGTTTGTACAAAAAAGGTTACAGCAAGAAAACCTTCTGTAGCAATTAGTGTCAGTCATACTGTAGATTGAGTGGATCAACAGCAAAACTGCATAGCACAAGTAATTTCCCACCATTTGCTATAAAAGTAATACATCACAAGATTCTTCTTATTGTTTTCCACGGAGATGCTCCTAAGTAGGGACTGTGCTAAAGGAGCATTACAGAACAACTACAATTACAGAATCACTGTCCAAAAGAGACAGTGTGATATGACAAAGGGAAGTGTGGTATAGGGTTCGGACTTGAGTCTGGTGATAGCGTTTCTCAGTTCAATTTATTTGTAGCGGGGCCACATGGTGGAAGTTTTTTCAAGTACTCAATGTGGATTTTAAATTCTGTCATAGCAGTTAAAAAAAATAGGGTGCTGAATGAACATGACTGCCGAAAGCCGTCCTGATCGTTGGAGGACCTGAACCGGGTTAAGTGTTCTGTTTAGAGGTACCAGTTTGCAAAGAAGAAGTGCAATAAAGGTAACAGATTTGGAAGGTACATCTGTCGTGGGTTCTGCATACGGTCGAATCAGCATAAATGCTAGTTCTGAGGAAAACGGCGTTTGAAAGTGTGGAGTTACTTATGAACGCGTGTAATTAAAGAATAAAGGAATGAATGGTTGTAATGTGGTGTATGTTAACGACATGAATGGTTACTAACGGACGCAGTCTTAAAATACCAAGAAACAAATGTTTTCATATTCAAATGGCACTGAATTGATTCGTCAGTCAGTTTGTCAAAAACCCAAAATGGTGATTCGGTGTTATAAGGAGTCGAATACGATTTCGACGCATGAAACCCGTTGACTTTCAATTGATGGTATGGTGAGGATTTACTATAGCTACCTATTACGGGGTTTTTACCCTAAAGGGTGAGTCAAAAAAAAAGACCCGATTTGTCCGCCATTTTGAGTTTGTAAAATAATGTATATATAACACAGTTTCCATGTATTTATTTTCAAATTTTATTATCTTTAATTTGCTGCAGAAGTGATTTCAATCGGTGAAGTATAGGCCGAGCTACCTGTCTTTGAATCAAGTAGTCCGGTGTTTCACCCTATCCACGGATTCCCATTTTGAATGCACGGCGCCCGATTAAGCAAATGTGATTCCGTTGACAGTGCAGAAGCCGCCTGCTCATTCAAACTACTGTAACTCGGTCTATAACTAACCGATGTGGAATGATCTTTGCAGCAAATAAAGATAATGAACTAAGCTTTCACGTGATCTTCACATATGTTACATATATGTTACTTGAAAATTCAAAATGGCGAACACAATCAGGGTCAAGTTTTTTTTGAATCGCCACTGTATTTTTAATTGATGATGCCGATGATGCCCCGATGATAAGAATAACGATGGCGGGTGATGATGGGGGCAATAACGATGAAATAGGACACATCGAGCTTACGATCGATTAATGATGCTTACTTTATCGATGCTGATTGATGATGATGACGATTGTCGATGACGATGATGACGACGATTGTGGATGATGGCGATGATGATGGCGATTGATTGTGAGATGATGATTATGATTGATTGATGATGATGATGAGGATTGATGATGACGACGACCGTCGTCTATTGCATTGTGTTTATTGCTACAAACAGCGCAAATTTGTATACAAAAGACTTCCATAAGCGGTTTATTTAAAATGGGAAACTTCACTGTGTTGCATTATGTTCGTGTAAAATTATAGCGCAGCTGACCACGTATGACAAAACGATTCAGAAAATTTACAACCTCTACAGAAAAAAAACATAAATTTCGGAGATTTAATACGGTTAGAAGCGAACGCAAACATTTACTACATGGTAGTAAAAATAATAAATAGTATGCATTTTGAAACACACAATAAATATTGGCTAGAACTGTTCAAACATTGATGTGAGAATAATATTTAAAATGTAACTGCGAATGTTTCATAAATCAAATGGTTTTGGAGGATAAAAATGGTCTATACAACTTTATGACAACCATATTTTTTCTCGTTTTCTTAAGTTTCAAATTACTATATAGTTCCCATCTTTTAAAGTAATGTACACGCTAAAAATATATACCAAACTTGAAAAACGAAATTATTAACAGTTTTAATGGTAATTACTCAAATAGTACAATCAACATAATCAAAATAATGGCACTAAACTTATATATAACAAATTCCCAAGAAAATATTCAATTTGTTCCTGAAAGGCGGTTTTTTTTAAAAGAGCATTAAGGAATATTAGTTTCCAGAATATCGAAGTGAACATCGAAGAAAATCACAATTTCACAATATGTTTACCACGTATATTTTGTTAACACGGTTTACTAAGGGGTGGGGGGGGGGTGGGGTAACACTCCGAGATAAAAAAGCATAGATGATTTCGATGTGGTACCCGTGATAGCATTGGTCCACCGTTTTTATTGCTTCCAACATAACTAGTATGGCGTCACAATGATTTCAAAGTTCACAGTGGGCAAATTAGTAATTTTCAACAGAACACACCTTCGTATAAAATGAAAAAAAAATTGCATCAAAAAAGGTAGGATATTGGATGCCTGTCATGCGGGTTTGGCCCCAAATGATATGGAAATGACTAGTTTTTATCAAACATATAATTTTAGAGCCAGTATATAGTGCACAATATTTAAAACAAAATGAGAACTAATAACTAAAGGATTATGCAGTATCATTTATGGCGCCCATATTTTTTAAAGTTTTTTCCTCGAGGATTACATTATGAGCCCATGATCGGCTGTTAGAGTTTTGTGGCAACACTGTATGGGATAGGAAACGGGCCAGCTGCATTTTCAACATCATTCATCATTCTCTGCCGGGGGGAGGGGAGGCCTCAGCGGCCCCCCCGGGCTGCAGAGGAGTCACACTGTCAACGCGGCCTGTAGGATCAGCAGCCTCCATGTGCTCGGCGGGGTCACTCCTCATGGGATCCCATTCTCAGACCCACCTCCCCTCCATTGTTCTTGAACCAGACGGTTTTCGCGAAGGCGGATCAACACTGCCTCGGATTACTTGCCCTCAGAAGGATCAGTGTGGGGAAGAGTTGAGATTTCAAAGAGAAACGCTCAATTGTGTTTGTAGAATTTTCCAAGGCTTTGACAGTGTAACAGGGATTGTAATGCTGCATTATTTCGCCCAACTACGGTTGTCCCAGATGAGAATGTAAAGGCAATTGCCCATCTGTATGATAACCAATATAGCTTGTGCAGACCAGGGATGGGGCCCCACAAAGGACGTTCCTAAACAACCAACTGGAACCTCCAAGGGAGACTCTTGCTCCCTATCTCTTTGAAGTCGACGGTTGATTACATCTTCAGGCAGAGTCTTGACGTCATGAACGACAAGGGACTCACCATCAAACCACAAGCGTTCCAGGACGTCACCAGGGCAGTATCTCCCAGACTTGAATAAGCAGCATGATCTAGCTCTAACAGCTGATCTGTTATGTGGTGACAAGATCTACTAACATCACTGAGAATGGCTGCAGACAAGTCGGCCTACATCTAAATGCCAAGACGAAGAATATATGACTGTCCAATGGAGGAAGATGATCATCAACCTAATCTGCACAACAGGTGGTGGCCGGCTCAGGGAGGTAGGGGACTCAAGGTTAGGGTCCTGTGTGCCGAGGAGGGAGGGATTTCCTGTCACGCGGAGGACAGGCTTGGAGTGCCTGCAGGGAACTCACCAACTTGTGGCAATCTGGTGTCTCGGTTCAAACCAGGCTGAAGTTCTTGAGCCAGTTAGAGAAGTATCCTGTTATAGGATCTGGGGCCGGGACCGTGGGGAGAGGGCTGCGGGACTGCGGGATGGCCTGGATGGCACCTGACACCAAGCTTCTTATGCGAGCTACAAAACATGGTCCTGGCGTGGGCGCAAGGCCGGGGCACAGATGTATGGAGATGTCCCTCCAGTTTCATCTTCCGTTGCCCGACGCACCGTGCACGATTGCCGGTCACTGTCAATCGTGCGATTGATTCAAGTGGTCTCAGACGTCACGTGTTGGAAGTTGCCATGCCCAAAAAGGGTGTGTGTTCGTCGCCCTTAAACTACATTGATGTGATTGCTCGAGACGTACGGCGGGGGGGTCCATCTGAGTGTCCCCCAATTGGTGACAAACAGGGCCATTTGGCGCTCGTGGTGAACAGCATCTCGGCTGCGCCGTTCGTTTAATGATTGAGCCCATGGATGATACTACGAAAACCTTGATTCTATTCAATTAACTAAAACAACTGTGATTTTATTTTTGGTTGTTTGTGTATGTTTTAAGGTAATATTCTCTAATTATTATGTGTATTTTGTGTGCTTATGAATAAAAATAAATGATAAGGAAATGCATTAGCGGCTCAATATTACAGAATAATGGGCAGTAAAAACTGACCATCAGAATGCTTGCATTTCAATAAGGGTAGTAGAGGTAATAAACCCCGGTGACGGGCTCCCTTAACATTTGTTTCGCAAATGAGCAGAAGGATGTGGAATAATATGGAAGAATTCTTAAACGAAAGTTTTTAACATTTTGGCCACCGGAGGAAAGTTTTTACTGCGGTGGTAAATTCATCCCCAGGTCCCCTTTGGTTATACGAGGATTATGTCACTATGTCCCCCTTAAAGTGCTAAATTTGGGTTAGTGTACAAATGTTAAAACTACAAAACTTGGAAAATTCTCTTTTCACCGACGCACTAGTGTGTGCCGTAAGGTTTCAATAGTAACAAGTAACATATTTAAAACACAAAAATTAAAATGTGAAATAAACATAACCAATCCCTCATGAAGAACGGTAAATTTCACCGATTGTCTTAAAACTCGGACAGACCTATTTTCGATTTTGATCACTTGAAGTAGTAGCCAAATTTTGTCCCAGCGAATACGTATTTCGTTCGCAATTTATATGTGTGCTAATATGAGATATTTGGACACGAGTAAAGGCCTGATCGAATTAGTATTGATTGTTTGGAAACCGGTTTATTACAAATGGGGTTGGTGTTTATTCGACTGCGGCTCTTTTGGTTAGGAGATTGTTTAATTTCACTTTTATTTGGGTACATTAAAGAGTACATTAAATGAACCAGAATCAACTATTACTCAATTTGGACCAAAAAAAAAGCAGATTCGGACACTATGTCGTGCCACGACGATAAGATAGATAAGTGGATTTGCAAGAATTGGGGAGTCACTAACATAAATTTTGGAGTACATTTGTGTGAGCTCCTGAAAACCTATGTGAGCTTACCGAATTTTGTATTCTTTGGTCTTGCCTTTCGTGCCCAAAGTAAACACGTAAGGTATATTGCAATGCAACACACCATGAAAACAAAAACAACGGGATCTCATCAGCAGGAGAAAGCAGACTGTTGACAGATACAATTTCTGTTCATTGGTACTTTGAAACCTCCACCAATGTTGTACCTTCTGCAACCTCAGTGCTTCCATCGACGCTCTTCCTCGTCGTCGTCTTCCGCCAGTTTCATAAACTTAGAGTATCCATTTGAACAGCCCAGTGAATAGCAGAAGAGGACATTGGGTATGTAAGTGGTCGATAAGTCGCAAACTACGAGTAATTTATAAGAACGTCGGAATAATAGATGCTTAAGTCAAGAGTTTCAGTATTTGACCGGAAAAAATTAGCTGGTTTGGGGGCATTTTTCTAAATAGTCCGTTTTACGTAAGAAAAACTGTATTAGTATTACTAATTATTACTGATTTTTTTAATCAAGGGATCACTGCCTTCTGTGAAACATTTATGGGGAGTATGACATAATTTTAATTCAGCGGTTTCAGGACATGTAGGTTTGCATTAATTATATATTTATTATTAAATCATCATCTACACTTCCGGGGGTTTCAGGTTGATCGCTTATTCCATTTGTGCATAATGCTGTAGATGATCTATGAGTAAAAAGGCTTAGCGAACAAAAGAATGGTGAATCATCTGTTCATATAAAATCCCTTTGACAGACATTATATCCATCTCTTACCTCGCAACCCGCAGTTTTTTTTCGAAACCCAGTCTTCAATAGATGTGTCGTAGTATAGGAACAGATTGAGCTTTTTTCCAAGGTCTAGCCACCATAAATAGACAGGCCAAACGTATCTTCGGACTTCGAGTGGTTGCGGAATTCGTAGCATTGATTCATTAGCGCCACCAGTATGCTTGAGGCCAATCAATGTAGATATCAATGTCGGTTGCATGCTGTTGTAACTGGATATAATTACTATAAGTAGTCGGGGCACACTGTGAGCTATTCCTCTTATATATTTAAACACTTTCAAATTGAGAATGGTTTAATATTGTTGCTGGTAAATATTTCACCTACCTCCCGTCAGTTATTAAATAAAAAGACTGCACGTAAACTTGAGTCATCCCCCTGGCAAGATGGCAGTCTGAAAATGACCTCAGATGACCTTTGACCTTGGCCCATGACTTGACGCACACACATAAACATACATACACTTTACATACGGACTGCGCGCTATCGCAAAATCCCTCTGCTTTTCAAGCCCAGGGGGATAATGAACTTGTAGAAACAAAATTTGTTTACGGAAATTTGCACGCCGTACGTAATTTCGTAATTTAGAAACATGTTGTTCAAATGTCAACAAACAATATCTTTTGGCGAGGTGAACATTTTATTTTCAGGCAGAACAGAAAGCAACAGAAACAAGAACAGTGCCACCGAATTTTAACAGTTTAAATGTTTTATGAGGTTTGACTTCCTTGATGCATCGGTACACCAACGTAGCCGTACTTTCGAAATCATCCTTAACATGTTGAGAGAAAATGGAAGAAAAGAAACAAGTGTGAGGGTCTGGCAGGACTGTCCAATGAGACATTGACATACTCCCATCCTTTGTAGACGTGAGGCAAAGTGCAGTTGAAAAATCATGGATGTCTAATGTCGGAGCTTTGCCGACACGCATGGATAAGTAAGTAAAGCGTCACGTCGTCTACATCGTACCATTCGTTTAATGGTGCGCTTCTTGGGTAGACTTGAGACCGGGGTACGCTGATAATTGAAATGAGGTGTCGACCATGAATAATTAAAAAACGATCATACTTCATTCCAAGTAAAAAAAGGTTAAAAAAAAATGTGTTGTATGAGTTAGGTATTTCATTAGGTCCGCCTCTATGTATTTGGATTACCGCCCCAACCTTGGAAAATAGCTTGATAAGAAGACTGCTGAATCATATCAGTAGAAATTCTTTTGATTCGTGTTTGTCGAGGTGGGGTCACTATGAAAACAATACTAGTAAATGGCGAATATACGAACGGTGAAAAATTGGTATTTACTGTTTCAACAAGAAGTCTTTGATAGGCGTGACGTTGTGGTGCTAGAAGCAATGGCAAGGATATACTCTAATTCATAAACTAAAGTATTTAGAAACTTACTAACAATATGGACGACCATAGGTTCCAGCTTTAGGTTTAGTTGAATTGTAGATGACTTGTAATGTTGACAAATTACATCTTCGGTCGTCCCTCTGTGTACAACCACACCTCCAGAGGATCATTAGGTCAGTAAGCGATATTAGATACCCCCTGTAGCATGACGGGAGTATTGACGCCGTCCCACCCTTTTATCGATGGAAGCATCGCCCAGTGCGCGAGTTGCTTTTCTCTATACGACTGTGGTAAACATGATGGGTGAAATTTAGATCACGTATGTTTTTTGGTCATGAGTTTTTTTGATATGTACAGTGGCCTGCGCGAACCATGATGACTGACCTCTTCTGTGCGGATTTTTTAATATATATACACGTGAATAACTCAAATGTAAAAACATACCTGTAAGGAAATGTATAATTTGTAAGATTTTCAACAAAATATAACGGAAACTTAAGATATGATGAGCAGCATGGTTCATATAGATAAGTGGACGCAATTGGGCGAGTCACTAACATAATATTTTGGAGTAAATTTGTTTGCAGCTCCTGAAAACCTATGTGAGCTTACCTGAATTTTGTCTCTTTGGTCTGCCTTTCGTGCCCAAAGTAAACACGTAAGGTATATTGCAATGCAACACACCATGAACACAAAAACAACGGGATTCTCATCCAGCATGGAGAAAGCAGACTGTGACAGATCAATTCTGTTCATTGGTACTTTGAAACCTCCACCAATGTTGTACCTTCTGCAACCTCAGTGCTTCCATCGACGCTTCTTCCTCGTCGTCGTCTTCCGCCAGTTCCATAAACTTCGATTTCTCTATTTGAACCGCCCAGTGAATAGCAGAGACATTGGGTATTGTAAAGTGTCGATAATTCGCCAACCTACGAGTAATTTATAAGAACGTCGGAATAATAGATGCTTAAGTCAAGAGTTTCAGTATTTGACCTGGAAAATTATTCTGGTTTGGCATTTTTCTAATAGTCCGTTACGTAAGAAAAACTGATCTTAGTATTACTAATTATTACTGATTTTTTTAATCAAAGGGATCAACTAGCCTTCTATGAAACATTTATGGGAGTATGACATAATTTTAATTCAGCGGTTCAGGACATGTAGATATTGCATTATATATTTTATTATTAAATTCCATTACACTTCCTGGGGTCTTCAGGTTGATCTCTTATTTCCATTGTGCATATTGCTGATAGATGATCTTATGAGTAAAAGCTTAGCGAACAAAGAATGGTGCATTCATCTGTTCATATAAAATCCCTTTTAGTAGAGGCGTAATATGACACATGTCCTATACAACATGTCCTATACAACCTTGAAAAAATTCTAATAAAAGGACTCTTTCAAGGTCAAATGTCAACGACCTTTATAGGCCTATGATATGCTCATCCAATTGGCTTAGAAGCAAAAAGATGGTGTCTATACCCATGTTTTGGGGGTCAATAAACACAATAAAAACAGTCTTGAGGCTTACAAATGAAGTCATCCTTATCTTTCACATAGAAAGCACTTTTAATCACAGTTTTCCACGTTTCTCAACATAAATTAGCCATTCGTCAGTATGTACAAAATTACAATGAAGTCTACATTATCTTTCAAAAAACATAGAAAAGCACTTTAATCAAATTTTTTCCACGTTTCTCACATAAATTTTAGCCAATTCGTCCTTCTGTACAAGTATGGCAAATAAACCAAACATTGACCATAATATATAATGAAAACAGCCAAAATTCTATTAGTAAAAAAATTGCCGGCCTTCTAGTTCTGCGTTGGTCAGATAGTCAAGGTCAAAGGTCCATGACCTTTATAAGGAATGTTCTGTGGTCATAACTGCTCATCGAATTGGGACTAGAAGAAAAAAAGGTGGTGTTTTGGGGGGGTCAATAAAAACAAAAATTTTTTTAGGCTTACAATACAGCCATCAATTGCTGCTTTTCAAGCATAGAACACTTTTTAATCCGAATTTTTTACAAGTTTTTTCTCAACGTAAATTAGCCACTTCGTCAGTCAGTCGGTACAAATATTAAACAACAATATTGACCTAGAATATCTATAATAATGAAACAGCTACAATATTATGTCCAAATCAGTGAATACTTGCTTGGACAGATCATCGAACTAATGAGTCCTGTGTGATTTAATTGTGTGGTACTAGTGATAGCCTTTTGCATAAATCTTTCATTTGGGTACTATTAAAAAACCCCATTACTATATGCGCCTAAATGAGCCAACCCCGAAATAGGGGACAGGCAGCACCAAAATATCACGGGACCACATCAAGCGGGGCTGTGATTCGCCCTTCGCAAAAAAGTATCATACTCAAGTGAATCGCCCTCTCACTCCTGTGAGGGAAATAGTGCTAGCTTCCTTCCAAAGCCAACTTTTGCACAGAACTCCACTGCATGGCTTAATCGGTGGAGAAAGGTCGCAGAAGGTAGCCAACGCCAACCCCTGTCAACGCCCCACCCATAATTGCCTAATGCTCCTGGGTCATGATGCTAGGTCGATCAGCCAATGCAAGAGGGATTGGACGGCGAACCCCTTTCCGCTTGGACTATAACATGCATTCAAATAGACTTTTGGAAGGGGAAGTAAAACTCCAACCGACATTGTCCAAAATGTCTGAGAGAAGGCCGCTTTATAGAATGCCATGAGGGAAGCGTGAGCCTCGAACATCATATGCCCTATCCAAGAAGCCAGTCAACCAATCATGGTGTTTTTGTATGCGTTACAGATGACTGAGGAAATCCAGTTGGCTCAATGTGTCCCTTGCTGCAGGCTTATCTGAGCTGTCTGCAATACCGGTTCAAATGTGACATTTCTAGATTTCCTACTGGAAATTCCCCTATCGCAATGGGTCATAATAAAATTACTAGACCAATATCCAACAGTAAATTAGACCTTTTAATTGCAACAAATCCCAATTGTTCAAAATGTGGAGGTCCTACCTGCATCTCCTCGGACCACTCAATTGTTTTGTTTGATCTTATGATGAAACCCAAATTCCAGTAAAACCACAAAGGAAAGTGTACAATTTGATAAGCAATACAGCCTTGAAATCTGATGTTGCAAGCTTTGTGGGGGATTTTCTAGCATCAAACCCTGAAAATCAATCCGTGGACACAACTGGGGAAAAATATGTGATGCTTTGAGTGAGTTATTTGAAAACATTACCATCAAGTAACCAAGGTCCAGGAACTTACCTTGGATCTCAGTTGATGTTAAACGGAAGATGAGGAAAAGAGATAAACTTTTTTCCATGTCTCGCAACTCAAAAAATTCTTCAGATTGGAAATCGATCGGGCTTATATAAATTATTTTACCAAGGTTGTTCGAAATGCACATAATGACTATATCAATGGTGGTTATGGGGAAAGGTTGAAATCAAGCCCCCCAACTCTTTCTGGTCCTATGTGGAAACTTAACGCACTGAAAATGTCGGTATCCAACCTTAAAACACAAACAAATTTGTACACAGACCTTGACAAAGCAAAGCCCTTAATTCACACTTTAGGAGTGTTTTGCCAATAACTCAAAAAGAATAAAAAGCAAAGGTGATTCTCCATATGTCTCAATTCCTATTTGGAAATTGGTGTTGAGGTGTTTGCCAAAACAACTAGGCAACTTAAGTCCATCTAAGGCTAGCGGGCCAGACGAAATGCCACCTCGTCTATTAAGTGTTGCAAATAACTGGCACCTGTGTTAAGGTTTTTTTGGTTCCAACAGTCCATATAATTCAACCCAATTACCAACCCAGTGAAACAAGCACTAGTTACAGCAATCTATAAGATGGACAAGGCTGACCCTCCACCTAACAGGCCCATATCCCTAACTTGCATATGTTGCAAGATTATTGAACATAAAAATAGTGAGTCATATAGCAAACATCTTGATCACCAAATATCTAATAAGGAACAGCACACGGTTTTTTTTTTCAGGTCTGGCTTATCCACAGTTACATTCAATCAAAATCCACAAATGCTTAAGGTCCGAAACACTAATAACAAGGTCCGAAGCTGTGGTTCTTTTAGCTTTAGCAAATCTTTTGATAAGTCTCACACAAACATCTCATATCAAAGCTTAGTTAGTATGGTATTAAAAGTCACAACACTGGGTGGATCATAGTTTCGTATCAAATTGGCAACAATCCTTCTCCGTCAATGGAACTCATTCAGCTTGGGTAAGTGTGACATCAGGTGTTCCCTCAGGGCTCCGTCCTGGGTCCTGTGTTTTCTTACTCTACATAATGATGTAAAAGACCACATACAATCAACCATCATATTTGCTGATGACAGCATGTGTCAGGAGGATTAAGAACTCACACGACCACGAGATGTTACAAAAAGATCTGAATACTCTGGCAGAATGGTCCTCACATTGTTGATGTATTTTAACGTCACAAAATGTGCAGTGCTTTCCATCACACCAACGTAGTTGCACAATTACACAGTATACACTCTGGGTGAAGATCTTACAGGTCAAAAACCTGACTACTAGGCGTTACATATCCCATGCTTAAGGTGGAATGACCAGTGTACTAAAATCACGCATAAAGCCAGTTGTACTCTCGGATTGCTGCGCAAAACTCTGTCCCCCTGCTCACAAGAAGTTAAAGCTCAGCATACACCAACACTTGTCCGTCCGCTCCCAAATAGAGTATGCCAGTGAAATATGGAATCCTAATACTAAATCAGAATTAAAAACCGGATTGAGCAGATACAGAGAAGTGTGGCACGGTTCGTCTTCGCATATTATGAAAACAACCCATGTAACACCTCTTAATTTGGAATCAACTTCATATTCGGCATTCGCCGCTCATACAAAAGCGACTTGCTCTAAAATCCACTACACTTAGTAAATATATCACCACCCACTGCTTCCCGAGAGCACACATAATCATCCAATGAAATCATTCATTGAAGTACATAAAACACAAATCTTATAACTGTAAAACATGCATACAATATGCATTTTTCCCTAGAAGTGGTTGCCATTTGGAATCGTCTGCCACCACAAGCCATTCTTCATGTTACCCATCAGTAGCAATTTTTCAGAGCTACGCTGCTCCAGCCATCAGGGATTGACACCCCCTGTTGCAATTTGGTGCTATAAACTGCTCGTTATTTGTACTATGCCCCTTTTGTTGTGGTTTAACATTTTCTTCTTTGATTTTGGAGCACCCTATTTTTTTTCTCACTTGTCGGTCTGCTGTCGACTCCACCTCTGCACCATCCCAGTTTAACAGGTTCTGCTGTAAAAGGGATCACCACACCAAGTACCAAGTACCAGCACTTGTGAGAGACTGGCATAAACAACCGGTTTCGGGGTAAAAAGAACGGGTCTGATTCTTGGCCAACAAGCCTGCATGTGGAAGAATAGAGACCTCCTTGCGCTCAAAGCGGTGACGCACCGTGACGGGCCTCGTTCGTAGACAAGGATGTATAATCCGAACCCCCTATGGGCCACAATCCACAGCCACTAGGAAGTTCCAGAAGGACTAAACTTTCGGTTGGGTTTAATCTGTTCCGAAACCAAAAGTGCCAGACCAATGGCAAATCCCACTCCGGAACAAGGCTACGAACCGGGGACGAATCCGTAAACATACCCTTGCACCAGGATTGGACAAGAAACTGTCATGCCATCACTGAAGAAACTGTCATGCCATCACCGAGCCTTTACGGGTCTGTCCTGTGGCTGTTCGGTAAAAAGAAAACCTTCGGACAGTCAAGACACACTAAGGAAACTCACTCCTGACAACTTCCTTGAGGAATTGCCAACCTGGTCTACAGTCTCAGAAATTGAATGGATCGAACTCTCTATCTGCACACCCTTGCATTGTAATCCTATAATGCTCTAGTGAATTTGCCTAACGTGTGGCATGGCAGCCTGTTCAAAAGTCCCACCTCAGTGTACAGTCTGCAGAAATGCACCAGACGGATTCGGAGCATGGTGTGGTGATTCTGGGACGAACCCGTCGGCGGGAGGACCTCTTACCATGTCCCCTCCCTTTGGAAGAATGAATCTGTTCCCTTACAAGCAGATCTATATAGCGGGCCTGGGAAACCACAGCTGCCGTGGCCATATGGGCTACCATTAGGACCAGACAGTCTCGAGACAGAGTCACTCGATGACTTTTGGGATCATGGCACCTGGAGAATCTATGATCAAGCATAGGCTTATCAATCCTGACCGGTCCGCTGCATGGCGTCCAGTTGACTGCCCGAGATCCGGGTTCCAAGAGTAGGCGCCCCTAATATGCCACAATCTGATGATTCATGACTAAGGCGAACAGATCCAAGTGTGGACGGTACACCATCTAGAAGATTGTGCGGCAAACTGCTAAGTAGAGCTGCCAACTCCACCACCTACTGGCCCTCGCTTTTGGCTGTGTCTGGGTATTAGGAGGGACCCTGGGAGAGTGTCCGCAAACCATTGTCCCCTCCCCCCGCACATGGGAGGCGATCAAGCCCTGATTCCCATCTCGGAACCACACCCGAATAGCCGAAGACTCTCCCTGCATAGGCTGGGACTGATTACAACCCCTTCCTTATTTAATGGTCACCATCTTCCATATTGTCGCAGCGGACAACCATTACCTTCCCCCTGACCTCGGGGAGTCAGTGCCGCAATGCCAGAAAGACGGCGAACACATCGAGGACGTTTTATGTGGTGATGAGCCACGGAGACTGGCCAGCGGCCTGCCCACGAAGTGATACGAGGTGATCCCCCGAAGTAATTTAAACGCATCCGTCGTCATAGTGTTTAAACGCATCCATTGCCAGGGTGTTTGATATGTCACAGTTAAGGCTGATGGCACTCCGTGCCTCATATGAGTGACCCAAAGTCCACCAGTGAAAGTTCTGAGGTAACCTTCGGCGTCCTGGGGGGAGGAAGGTGGGGTGTTTTACCACTGCCACCCATGCCCAACAAGTTTTTCATCCTGCCAGTTAAACCCATAAATTTGAAACCTAATGTCTGCATCTAATCGTGGGACCATCATTTGCTTTCATTTTAGCGCAAAAAATCTGTGGACGCACCTTACCTTTTGGTATGTGAAGACAAGACTCATTTTTGGAGGAAGGGAATGGTTTGCCACCGTATAATTTTGCTTTTTTCACTTCTATCAAAAATAATATGCTTTAATTCACTTATCGCCTTGTAATGTTTACAAACTTGATTTTCCTTTCATAATCAACAAAAAAAAACCTAGCACAATCACACTTCCTGTATTTTTAACTCAAAATAGAAATTTGCTTATTTTTAGCAACAATTGTAGACATCAATTTCCCATGATTATTACTTCATTAAAACATCATGACGTAATGAGGACTATTGGGAAAGCTTTTTGCTATCATTGAAAGAGAGCTTTACCAATCCACCCTGTCCAAAATCCAACGGGTGCAAGAACCTCATCACATTATTTACTTCGCTCGCGCGATCTGGACTCGAACATTTTGTTTACAGGGGGCTGCATTTCACTCTTTGTTGTTAACAATAGTCCGGCATTAGTGCACGCCGAACTATCAATTTTCACGCACATTAGACAAATAAGGAAAACTGAATAAGAATGAGAATTAAAGACAGGTTCCTCTTTCCGCTTGTGGTATCGAATATCGGCTCATTTTATAGGCGCCAAATATTTTTTTTCGTAGTTACCGCGCTATCGCGCTTTCACCACTCCAAATATGACCTGGCCTATCAAATATGAGCCCGATTTCGATACCAACAAGAGGGAAATCCTCTTTTATTCTCCTAATACTATCTTACCAACCCAGATGAATGCGAGTTTGCATGAACTAACATGATGTAATCTCAAAAGTCTGACAATGGTGCCAGTCCCTTCGCTTCGTGATCTAGCATCTTATGTTGTTTAATGGTCCGTGTGAGGCCCGAGAATTTTTTTCCAACTTTTAGTTGATTCTGATAGTTTTCGTTTTGATGTAGCGCAAATGTTTTGTATCGCGCTACCCCCTAGGTTCCCTGTTTAATTTCCGCCCGTTGTTACGGATAGGAAGAATACAAAATTAAGGATTTCTTTAGAGCAGATCGAATTTGTCACGTAAAATTAGGCAAACTATACTGTAAAAATCTTCAATTTTAGGATGTTGGGGGGGGGGCGAGGATATGGATCACGAAGGGATCACGAAAGGCCCCTCTAAACAATGCCCTGCCCCTTCTAACAACCAAAAACCCCTGACATACATTACCTAAATGGGAAGTCTTCGTCCTTCCTTGTGTTTATTAAACATCAAAATAAAAACACTTAATCATAATTTCATTTTGTTTGGAGAGACGTCCCGCCATGAAAATGAGCATTAATTGTGGTTATAACCATAAAATTTGTAGTTATACAAAATCTACAATAAGCCATTTGACCTAAATGTTGTAATAGGTTATCTACATACGCAAGGTATTACTAACCGCTGTACATCCACGTCCATGACTCATCCCCGGTTTTAAGGTCTTTTAGCATAGCGGGTAGTTGATATGGGCATTCGGATCTAACCAAACCAATCTTCACAGAACCCATTATTCCGTCCTCTAATAACGCAGTGCCATTGTCTGGACTGACAGTGCAATTTCCAACAAGCGGGCGTTCATTTGTTATGATGTCTTTAGATGCTTTTCCCTGGCGAAAGGAAAGGACATGAGTCGACCATGGAATATCATACACTTCAATTTAAATTCATAATGGTAATAACATTTCAACATTACCAGCGAATGCCATTTTAAGAGCTTAGTATTTGGTCACCGAAACTCTTAGTTATAAGAAAGACTGAATACTACAGCTTTATGTTAGTCAACCTCAACATTTTTTTGGCTAAATTCTAGACTGGGTCCTTATTTTCTTCATATTCTAGAAATGAACTTGGGAAATTTAGCTGAAATTTGCTGTATATCCTTATCGACATAGTTTGAAAAACGAAAGGTTTACGGTCGCAAAACGCTTAATTCGATAACGACCTCTCGTCTGCAAACAGATTGGCATCAATGGCGAGATTGGCCTTAGAATCACCGGTTCCGGAATAACTCAACCATTTAGACGAGGGCATTTTGACGTATTGCGATCTTTCGACAATCACGGGACTACTTCAAAAATTTCCCACCTGTTAAAGCAAGGTTCAGATACGTCAGTGGATTGATTTGGGTTCAGATGTGATAAGACTAATGGCTGGCTGGCTGCTTTCTATTGTTTTGAACTTTAACTACGTAGTTCTCTCTCCCGCAGTGGTTTCAAATGTGGAACTGCTTCTATTGTTTATAATTATTTTACTTGTATCTGCCTCTAGTCATCATTCCTCTTGCTAAGATACAGTGGCCAAAATATTCCGCAATTTTACTCGGAACTTATAAAAACTCAACATATACGATTGCCATCTTTTGTGCTCAAGCTCTTTTCTAAATATCGGAAGTCTACATCCCCAGCCCAGACTATGGAGGCCCAACCCTCATTCATATGGGCAATCGCCATGAATCAAATAGATCACAAAACAATCCGACTGTAAACCAACACCGATTTTGGGCGTTAATGGGGACTGGTTCATCGGGTGTTCTCATGGCCGCAGATCTCGTCCCTCGGTCCGTTTTCTATACAAATTTTTAAAATAACCATTTGTACAGTACCGTGGAGTTGATTCTTCAGTTCAACGGGTTTTGAATAAGAAATATTGCTTATTAATAATAACAAATTAAGGGATGTTCGTCAAGATTTCGGATTTACGATGTTAACTTGGGATTTCGTGGCTGGGCCGCTGCCTTCTCAGCCAAAGCAGGTGTATGCTGTTTCTTGTCCTGCATTTGTTATATTATTTTGAAGCAACAAATGTCCTAATATTGAGCTTTACCAGATTGGCCGTTATTACTCTGGTAAAAATTAACATGGTAACTAGGATTTTTCTCATTGCAACTCTCTTTTATTTCATATGCCAATGCCATTTTTCAATATCTGTATAAAATATCTTTTGGCGTGGTTCATTCTTTTTTATCATAGACTTCGATTTGTTATGTGAATGTGATTCCAACTTCACCTAAATGGTTTTAAATAAGGCAACCTACCGATAATACAACTTGATGCCTCTTCCTGGCGTCCAAATCGACAGATTCTAAAGCCATTCGACTGGTTGGATTCAACTTGCTCTTGCAATTAGTTTTGTGCAACTGTAGAGATATTCAATTAAAAATGATTACCGAAGGGCATGTAGTTTTAAATTGCGTGTTCTTATCTGAAGTTAAGAAATCAAACTTATATCGGTATGAATCATATTTGGAGGGTAACCGGGAGCGACGTACAAACTTTGATAAGTGATGATGGCCCTTCTTTCACCTTGAATGACCACGAGTTTTAACTCATACGTCATCTCCGTCAACCATATAGAATGTTCTATATTGATGATTATCCTGAATGTTGAAATTTAGTTTACCTGCAATGCGATATACCGAAATTATTCAACTCTATTGATCGATACACAAACTAAATGTTGTGCTACAACCAATAAAAACTAAAAACCATTCGTTTCGTGTTTCACTTTACCACCTATTAACCTTAAAACCCCTTCGCCATTACGAATGGGCAAGGATTTTATGAGACTTTACATTTTGCTTCTGTTTTGTGATAAAAATTATTGCCTAATTGTATCTTTGACTTAAGCGTAAATCAAACAAAAGTGTGAGGACATTTTGCAGTCATCTTGGATTTAAAAAAGAAGCCTTGAGAAGAGTTCTGACGAACACGATGCTGGCTGATCGATATCTCAGCAAAACTAATGCTTGTGGCTACACCGAATTAAAAGAAAAACAAGTTCGATTTGTTTTCCTTTAACACCCTTCGGCCATTACAAATGGCAGTATTATTATGACCTTTACATTTTGCTTCTGTTTGTGATAACATTTTATTGCCTAATTGTATCCTTTTGCACTTAAGCAGTAAAAAATCAAAACAACAATTGTGGTCAAAATAATGAAACAAATGTGAGGACGTTTACATATTGATTTAAAATTGAGAGAGTCTATGAACACTATGCCTGGCTACTTCGAATATTTTAGTATAGCTTTACTTACTTCGTAGCCGCTACTATAAATGTCCAACTCTTCCAAAACATCCGCCATAATCGTTTTTCTTCCTTCAGTGGATGTAAGAGCTTTGACAGTGTCCGGGAAATTCATTTCCGTGTAGTTTCCCAATTCCAGACACGAAAAGTTTCATGTTCCTCGTCTACAACAACCATACATCTGATACCTTTTCCGGTTATTGGGGGTCAACGCTCCGGGTCATTAGTACCGAGCGAGTGGCGAAGACTCTCTCCGTCAATGGGGACGATTTCATTCCATCTCACCAACCGTTCTGATCCACCGGTTGGCCACTACTAAAGGTGTTGGTATAACGCGGATAAACGTATACTCAAGCTTTTCCACCCCCCCAAATTCTCCCCACATAGACACATTGAGTTCACAGCTGTACCCCATAATCCAGGGACGGATCGTTGACTCCAGTTTCTCTGCTTTGGGTGAATCCTGAAACATTTCAGAATCTCCTAAATAGCGTATTCAACTTCACTGTAATCAAATTCATCCACTGAGACCTCTCCAGTGTGTCATTGCATACTTAGCGATGTGCAGTTCAATATTGCCGTGGAATAGACGAAGATGTCTCTAGAAATCATAGTTATTTGCGGTTACCATCTTCGTCACGAAAGGGAATACTGGTCGCACTTGTTTTTCTTATCCTTACACTTTCAGGATATAGCAAATTTCCTTCGTACTACACCGTGGTGAGGGACAGAAACTGCTCTGAAACCATGTTTGTTGCGCCGAAAGCCGAATCTTGTAAGCATTCACTGACAAAAAACATTGGTCAAGTTATATTTTGGTCACGTCCTGCGGCTGCAAGGCCTTCGAGGTACGCATTACTTACACTAGTGAAACTCAGGAAAGGATCTTTCAAATGCCTTGAACCTAGCCTCACCGTTGGGTCGATTGGCCCCATAACGCGAGCCATTTTATCTCAATGTTACATCTCTGAAATCGACGAAGTAGCACACATCTGTGCCAATATTGCCTGTGTCTAGCTCAAACTCTAATGGTGGTGTTTACGCTGTCGAGGACCGTGATCCGAAAGTTCCAAATCAAAGATACTTCTGTTGCATGACGACAGTTTTTGTTCACCATTACCCAGTGCACTGGATTGATACATTAATTGATCGTATATCACCCTCTCTAATGTAACCACCATATGGCTCGTGGTTTCTGTAGTCTGCACTAACCCATGTAGTTGTGTTTGCTGTTGGTTTATTTGGGCCAGTTTGTTCATCAGAGCTTGTTGTCGGCGGGTCTTCCAGACATACCAGAGGTTCCATAATGTCAGACACGTTTTTCTTTCTTTCCACGCGTATGAAATGAGTTCTACCAAATCTGTTCCTCCATCAAACAGTTAGTTCCTTGTGGAGTTTCCTACCATTGTTTAGTTAAAGGTCTCATTTGATCAGCATAAGTAAAGTGTATAATTCAGTTAGTGTGAACAAGTGGGGCTTTTACAAAATCATTTTCAGTCACGCCTGTACAGAGAGCTTCTTGTAATTTAATGAACATTGGTTCTTGTGTGACTGCTGCTATATTGTCCATAGGTGGTAGATTCTGAAGTAATTCGGTGGTACCGTGGTCGTTGGGAATCCTGGTGGTATGGTTGCGTTTTTGGCGCGAACCGTGCTGTTAACATAGGTGTCTGTGATCAAACATTACAAACACATCATTTTTCTGCGATAAGGACAGCACACTATCACCTTTACAAATACAGTTTTCCTTTAACGCAATCAACATAATTTCACAATTCGCATTCTGGTGCTGCCGCACGATTGCCTCGGAAGAGGCGATGTTTTTTTTTTTTTTCTTTTTTTTTTTTTTTCTTTTCGTCTTTTTTTCTTTTTTTTTTTTTTATCTTCTTTTTTTTTTTGGGTTTAAACCCCCATTTTCCCCATTTTTTCTTTTTTTTTTTTTTCCCTTTTTGTTTTTTTTCTTTTTTTTTTTTTTTTTTTTTTTTTTTTTTTTTTTTTTTTTAATATTTGCTTTTTTTTATGCCTTTCATTTTTTTTTTTTTTTTTTTTTTTTTTTTAAAAAAAAAAATTTGTTCGGTTTTTTTTTTTTTAAAAGTTCCTTTCTTTTTTTTTTTGTCTGATTTTTCTTCTCATGTTTTTTCTTTCCCTATGTCACATCAGAAAAAGTCGACATTTCCAGAGCCACGTTAATCACAGCATACACATATTACCAGTAACACGTTCACTGAATCATTTAGTTTGTCAATATAAATAAAGGGTCGGTGCAATTCGATGCACCTAAAACGGCTATTTACACCAGTAAAAATCATTTGCTTTCTTTCATCCACACAAACTCTTTCTTGGGACTGTTTTCAACATAATAATCACACACTTGCATGTTAATCGCAATGACATTGGACGGCGATGTCGATCCTTGCGGTCAACAATTGGACTGGCGTCGCACCGTATTGCGCATTGCGATAATTACCTCAGGCCTGTTATTGACTTATTATTGACGTCAGATAGTCATTTCATAGTTAAGTTAGTTTGTTTTGCGTAACATACACAAATCACTAAATGTGCCCCACCTAATTTACAACACATTTTCACTAATACCTTAAATTCCAATTCCAAATTGCAGTCGCATCCGAATATACATTTAATGTGAGCTATATGCACGTAATACAATAACCCATAGCTTCACCAAACACCATATAATTTCCGTAACATTAAAGTACAGGCGTGTGCAAAACTCGTTGGGACACTTGCTCTGTACACATACCAGACTCTTGTGTCAGGGGAGGACGGAGCGTGGTTTATATTTCCAAAGCTTGTCCCAGTACAGGGCATCTCAATAACAGTGGACACTCGGAAATTGCTTGTTTTAAGCATGAAATCGTGTCGTAATTTAATACAACTTTTTTGATTCAAATTCAAGAATAAAGGACCTATCGTTTCCGTACATTTAGCCCATCCGATAGCTTTTGTCATCTGGAGATATACGCAATTTTTTTTCAGTAAGTCTGAAATCCACTCTGTGCCACTTTTCAATAAAGCGATAGAAACACGTTTCTGAATAACATTTCCAACAAAGCAATGAAAACATGTGGTAACCTGTGTGAAAACTGTTATGTAATAATGATTTGCAAAAAAACCCCATCAAAAGCACTAGTGTTTGTGCATTGTTCTATGAAATATCATTATGTACCTATCCTATACATCAGAAAGTGCTTCATCATGATCTTTAGCAATGTGTGCAGAGGGGCTGTTGGTGCCTGAAAAAGAAACATGGCATCAGGAAATGGGCAACAGTTTAACCGTTTACTCTCGATGAGAGAGTCAAGTGTTCATGGTGTTGCATTATCATGAAACGCGAAACACTGCAGAAGTCATCAGACAAATCCAGTTGAAGTTTCCGGGTAGGAATTACCTGTTCGTCAAACGGTTACAAGGAACTACCAATTATGTTATCTATGCACCATTCACAAACTTGAACTCTGGTAATTAAAAAAGGGCAGCCGACAAACTGCAAGACACAGCTTAATATCGACAGAGTAAGCGTGCTCTCCAAGCAGACCCCACCATCTCCGCCAGACACCACCCTCTAGCCGAAATCCACAGATCATCATTCCATAGAATCAAACACCCCGCTTAGATTTTGCAGTGGGCAATCCGTCGTACGTCATGGAACACATGCATTCCTTAGAGGACGGAAGACCCCCGCAGGCCTTCATATGTCACTGGCTAAGTTTATAACCAAACCACGGTTCTTGTCAGATGCCTTGATTGGGGACGAAGCCACTTTTCCGTGAATGCCATGTGGAACTCTGAAATTTGCGACGTTACTGCCCCCAGAGGCAACCACCCCTGAAGGACTGGAGTTATTACAGACCAGGAAGCAAAGAGAAACTCCTTGTTTGGATTGGCATGATGGACAACGGGACAATTTGTCGGCCCGCTTTTTCCTCAGAGAAACATTAACGGACAAGGGTACCTTTGATATGGTTAATTACTTTAGGTGCTCATCTTCTACTAACTGGTGGTATCAGCTGACCTAATGGCTTCATTCGGAGAGTGTGGTGGGGGTCCAGATGGTGCACCATGTCATCGTGCAACGAGCTGTACACGACCGGCTCCAGGAACTTTTTTTTTTCCGCACCGAGTTGTTGGGGGAATCGGTCACGACGTTGAGTTTCCCACCCCGAGGTCCTCCAGACCTGACGCCGTAGACTTTATTTAGGGGGATATTTGAATAGCAAGTCTAACAGAACACCACCCCGATTACTCCCAGATCTGCAATAAGGATCACCAGACGAGGTCACGCACTCAGCCGTAGCAGAGTGCCAGGGAGGGCTTGTCGATGCAATGCGTCAACGAGCCGCACACGCTATTCATCGGAGCGAGGTAGTCATGTCGAAGGAAGAGGAATTAAGCAGATGATAAGAACTTTTTATTTCTCATCCCAATTCCCAGATTATGGACTTTATTTCAAGAACAAGAAGAAAGACTTAAATCATGAGAACCTTAATTTGTGCACAAATTCGAAACAAATATTTGAAACTCAATGACGATACCAGTATTGGTTCAAGTGAACATTTTTTGCAGATTTGACTCTGGGTTTCATATAGCATGTGAATTTTGTTTGGCATTAACATTCTCTTTTTGAGTGGCAAGTAAGTTGGCACTGATACTTTTATTATCACTCCAATATGGAAATTGTGTCAATATTTTTATTATGACTTTGAATATTAGTAAAGATTCTTTAAATTTTTAAGTTCTTAAGATTTTATCATGGAAACTGTCTTTAACCGATGCTGGTATTTTACACATGCTATGTTTGAAAATGTTATTCAGAAACGTGTGTTTCTGACAAGTGCACAGAGTGGATTTCGCTTACCTGCAAACAATTTGCGTATACTCCAGATGGACAAAAGCTCTCGTGATCGATGGGTAACTGTACTGGAAGATAGGTCCTTTAATCTTGAATTTGACATCAAATTTGTATAAATTACGACACGATTTCATGCCTAAAACCAGCAATTTCCGAGTGTTATACTTTTATTGAGACGCCCTGTAGTTTTGCCCAAGATTGTAGCTTATGTTATATATAGAATCATAACGGAAAAGGACCATAATGTATGTACACTGTATTTCACATGCAACGAATGGAACTCTTTATGTCAGTTCAACAAACAATCTTGAGTTGACGTCAGCCGTGCGGGCCATTAGCCATGTTAGTTATTCAGTGAAAGGTAACCGAGGTGCCAAACCTCCTTTACACTAAAGACAAACTTACGATTCATAGTGGATTTGTCCACGCTTAGCATATCAAGTTTGGTTATGTTGCACCACACGATGTTTTCATCTTTCGGCGAAGTCCAATTGAAGGGTTCTGCAGTAGGATACACAAAGGAGCAGGTCGGCCTTCTGGATTCTTCCATAATACGTTTCCGTTCTTCATCTTCAGCAAACAATTTCTGGAAGGTTTGTTCCACCCATTCCATTCGCATTATACTACAGTTGATTGGTGTCGGCGTGATGGTTGTTCTAGGCAGAGTCAAGGTTGGAGTAATATCTGTAGTTTTGATATTATCGTACACAGTTGGGGAATTGTAGTACACGTCATCAAAATCCCACGTATAGGTTAGACCCGTACCGGAAGCATGCGTCGCCTTGACAACAATGGCTTCTTCCAGTTTGAAGTAGTTATTCTTCGTCCCAAAACCTTCTCTGTCTTCCGTTACATTGGTATCGGATGACAATTCTCCGTCCATAATCAATTCGTTATAAGCTACCTCTTTTTCAAGTTGTGTGATTGTCTCATAGATCCATATGTCAAAGAGCAGTGTCTGGTCACTGACAAGATTCCATATTCTGATGGTGACGTTGTAATGACCCCACTCCATGTATCGATGACTCAGACTAAAAATATGAGACATAGTGTCAGTATCAAGTAATGACTGGGCGCTGTCTTGTGTCAAATCCATCGCTGGTTTCGTGTGACCATCTCCCCAATCAATTTCATATTGCGCTTTCGTTGGGAAATGAATGCCCTTGGCTCTATACAAATCGAAAGGAATTGTTGTATACCCCTGTGATGTATAGAGGCGACTCAGCCTACGACCCATCCACGCCATACCCTTTACTGGATATTGAACTACAATCGGTTCTGGAAGCGAGTAATGTTCACTACCCAGCAGGTTAGACGCGTAAACAGTGACATAGAAAATCCCAACGTTAGAATACAGATGTGTCCTGTTTGTTTCTCCACCGACGCCGACAGTAACCTGACTACCATCCTTGAAGTCCCAGAAGTATGATACCCTTGATCCCCAGTCGATGGTGGCTATTATCCTAGCCTTTTTTCCAACAGGAATGTGTGGTAACGGACAGGTGACAACCAGGTTCAAAATTGGTTGTTCCATGTCAATGATGGCAGTGAATATCATCCAGCTTACTAGATTGGATATGTTCACGGTAACTTCGTAGGTACCAAACTCTGCTAAAGTCATATTTTGTACCACAGGATTATCTTCTTGGATTGGGAAGTCTTCGATGTACACTTCGGTAAGGTTCTCCTTTGTGTAGTTGTAGTGGACTTCTGCGTCAGTAGGTGGTCCATATTGATTTCCGTGGAACGTGTAATTGTGACGAACAGTTCCTACATCCATATAGGGAATGACGCCTAGTGTATAAATATCCATTGTGACATTGTGGACTGGATTTTGAACTTTAATATAAGTCCAAATAGTTACATTGCTAACACAACTTAAAGCCCATATAGTGACGTTGTAATCCGCGGGAACATCATAGACATGCCATTGCATAAATGAGTGATTGTCTTCGCGTTTCATTTCCAGCTTCTCAATTTCCACCAAATTTCCGTCATTAAAGTCAATTTTTATAGTCAGATTAGAGCCAATCATCATGTCAAAAAAGAAGGCAATGGGAGTGGTAGGAATTACGTAGATCTCTGACGTCCACATTCTGAAACCCTTGATAGCAAACTCTATTCGGACTAGAATGTTATCTGTGAAAGGGCCACTGACGAGATTCCATGTGGTAATTTCTAAGGGATAGAATCCTCTATCATCGTAATTGTCGGGATCGATTATTACGTAACCCTCTCCTGCAGCATCGTTCATCGAAAACTGCGAACTATTGGTAAGATTAAACGCGACATTGTCGAATTTTCCCGAGAAAGACAGATTGGTACCAGTATCATATCTTATTCCTAGTAGCTGAACTTCGCCGAATTTCATCGGGGGTGGTTTGATGATCCGGAAGTTGGTGATGGGATTTTGAATAACTGCTATGCTTTCTATAATTGACCAGCTGACAAGATTAGAGGCGTTTACGTACACAGGGAAGAAGCCGATGGACTCGTACAATGTCGCCACGCTCCCTTTCAGACCTAAATGAAGGATAAAATGAAAAGTGAAAAATTTTAGTCAACTTGTCAATCGATAACTCATTATGAAACGTGCATCGTTGCTAATTCTGTTCGTGTAGATGTAGGCTCCTTGAGAGGCTTTTTAAACCTTTGGCACAATTTCTTATTGGCCTAAAAGTCCTGTTTTTCTGATGGTACATATTAAAAAGGAAAAACAAATATCTAAGGTAAGCTTTCTGTAGGTGAATTTTAATAAAGAAACCCGTGAACACATATGAAGGGGATTGACGCATTTAGGGTAAGACCATTCTATTTGTACAATTATAAGCTTTAATTATGGTTTACCTTCCAGCAGTTGCCTTTTAATGTTGCATCTGTCTGTAGTCAAGTAAAATATAACCTCATCATGTATGAATGAAATATCTTACCATTGTGTTCAAGGGATAGCCGACCAGACAGAGGTGTTGATCTATCTGGTATCAACTCCGTCAGATTGACTTCTTCGTTCCACGGCATGGAAAAGGTAGGAACTATGTCATCTCCAATATTCACTTCGAAGGTAACATTGGTGCCTGTAACGTAATTACATTGCGTTTGAAGTTACTGAAGGAAATGTTGATGACGATGTCCATTTTGTATTTGGTAAACAGTAGTGTGATTGTCTTGTTGGTGTCAGTCTTAATATGGAAAGGATTTGGAACAGTTACCCCTCATATCGCAGTGTGAGTGGAACAAGGTTGAAAGTGCAATAGCTACCACTTGTCAGAACTTCCCATCAAACATAATATTATGCCAAAATCTTGGTTGGTGGCTTTGAAATGGTTCTTCGGGCGACGCAGCCGCCTGAAAACCCATTTCAAGAGCCTCAAGGAAACTCAAGGAAAAATAAAGTGAGAGTGATCCTAATACATGGCAGCACACAGCTGTATCACATGGCAGCTATTGCACCTACGACCTTCTTGCACTCACACGGCGATGTTGATTTTATTATATTGTTAGGGGCGGCTTCAAAACGCAAACACCGGTTAGCTGCCAGTTCCGCCCGGGTCCTTCCGGCTGGAAATGGGTTCTACTGTTCTAAGTAATGAAACACCATGAATCGCTGGTCAACCGCCAATTGAGTTTCGAATTCAGCCCTTCTTAATTGAGTCCTTTTTGTCTTAAAAGTGCATGTTGATCTTAAAATGTATTTGGTTTTATTTTGTCTTAGGAACTGGAACATTGATAAGCTATTTTCAGCATGATCCCAGACTCATAATACAGTCAAAATTTGCGCTGATGAAATGAAACAACCTTAGAACACATAATTTAAACAAGGATCCTGTAAGGTCACCAATTTTGACAAGTGAATAAGTTAACTGTTAAAAGCTATTTCCAGTTTAACCCAGGTATCAAAATAAATCAAAATCTACGCAACAGAAATTGAATAACAACCTTAAAACACCAAGTTAAGAATCCTGTAAAATCACGATTTTGCTAAAGTGTTTGGTGTCCAGGCCCGTACCAAAGAGGAGAAGTGAACGGGTGCATCCCCAGATTTACTAAAGGTCCAGAATATCTACAGAATAACGTAGATAGAAGAGTAGAAAGAATATAAATCTATAACATTGCCAAATGTTAGTTCTATATCAAGAAGAGCCAAGCCGACTCCCTCCCGCCGTAACTGGAAAATGGATTTCAAAATCCTTGCGAGCAAAGCGAGTCAGAAAATATTTCACAAAGAGGTCCCTAAAAAGAAATATGCGATGGGCCTGTTGCTGTCATAGCTTCATCACTATTGGAGGTGTTCCTAGAAAAGTGGATTTTTTGAAAGCTGCTGATGCAAGGAACCCCAAAACAATGGAAGATGTTGAAAGAAATTCATTATTTTCATAATAATTACCCAAAACCTGGTATGTTCTTTATTTTGGTAGCATGTATAACTTTGTTTCAATAGAGAAGAACATGAATAGTTTCTAGGTTTTGATATTGGAGGCGCAAGGAGGCTGCCACCACCTCTTGCTTGCTGCTGTTGTGTTGATTTTTACCTTTTCTTGAGGCTATCTTTATGAAGGACATCGCCGGATAAGTAGAGAAGGAGGCCATCTTTAATCATCACAGTTATATGTCACCGTCAATTTTGAGTTGGTGTTGTACAAATACTTCATCATATACGCAAGGTGTTTTTATCCCCCAAATACACGTGCATCGAAAAAAAAATTAGAAAACTATGAGAAACTTCAGGGGCGTCCTACCTGGAAAATCAAAGCTTAGTGCCAGGGGTAGCCCATTCAATTTTGTTGTTCCTCATTCTAAGGGTCAAGCAAAATTTACTTTTTAAAACACTACTATCCACCACTGGAACTCACTGCCAAGCGAGATCAAGGACATGAGTGATTTAATTTGTTCAAGCAATTAGTGAAAGGACATTTGTCAAGTCTCTCTTCTATTGCATATTGAGCTGGTTTCACATTTTTTATTTTCTTTTTGTTTCAGTTTTCAAGTAAAAATGAGTTCCTTTGTCTCAAACATTTGTTTGTTTTCCTCTTCCCTCTTTCAGCATGTTAAGGACCCAAATGGGATTAAACTTTTACTTTAAGCTTTTTGGGCTATCATTGGTACTCTTGTTCGTTCATTATTGATATTTGCCATGTAATTATTTGTAGTGCAATATATTTATGTATTGTATCATAATTTAAATGTTTTTATCATTAATTAATCATCCAAGAATAATTGCATCAAATGTTGCAGATTTGCAATTAGTAATCTATTCGCTTTCACTACAGAAATAACACTTTCTCAGAAGAAATGGTTGGTATGCTTTCGTAACATTCTTGTCAAAGAATGGATAATTACCTTTGTCCATGCCAAAATTGATGTAGCTTTCATAACCCCATATTTTTGGCGTTATTGGGTAGGAAGGCCACGTAGTTGGTGGAACAGAGTCCTCCCATTTAAAGTTAGTGATGCGGTCTTGCAGAATAATCCAACTCTGTCGTATCAGAAAGAGAATATAAACTAGCGAGAAAGTTATGATTTTAACATCCTGTGTGAGAAAGTCACAATTTTATCATTCTGAGAAAATTAGAAAGTCACGATTTTATCATCGTGTACTCTTTGCCTTAATTCAATACTATTTACCTATTAATTACACTATACGCAACTCTAAATAATGTACGTCAAATGTCTTTCTTTGTAATAATTTTGCTGAGAATATTTTCGTTGCTAAAAAATATACAATATGTGGTCAACATAGAAAACATTGGCAGAAGATAACAAAATAGGGGTCTTATATCAACATTTTCAAAAGGGGGGGGATGTAATAAATAGTAATAAAACATTTTGGTCAAATAGGGAGGGATGTCGGGAGAATAATAATAATAATACTAATAATAATAATAATAATAATAATAACGTTAAAAGCATGTTGGGGGAAATTCTAATTATTCATTAGGTTATAATGAGTTCTTTTCTTATTTAAACTAATTAATCATATCCTTTATTATTCTAGGGGATTATCCTTCATTTGCATAAATTAATATTCATATCCTTTGTTATCCAAAACGGAATAAACCGCAATACAAAGGGATACCTTAGTGAATAACAAAAGCCAATTTCGCCCTAACGTATCATATAATGATAATGAGAAAAATAATAATCAATATCGGAAAGAGAAGCATTTGGCAGTTCTCGTATTAAATGACCATCAAATTGAGAACAACAGCAATAATAACGGCCGTATTTGGGTGACTTTCGAGTTATATATTGCTGAAATGTAAGATCAAGAAAGAAAAACAAAGGACTTTTGCTCACCTCATACATCTGGGAACTGATGTCGTTGTACGCTATGAGGGTGATATTGTAAACACCACCATCGGGCCATGTGTAATCCACTGATATATTTGTAGTGACAGCATAGTCACCATTGCCAAACAACCAATGGTATGTTACTTCGGTTCCAGAGTGAGGTTCTACATAGAGCGTTTCCTGTTCGGTAGTTACAGCTGTGACGGAGAGTAGATATTATTTATCAGACTATCCGCATACAATATCGTATTTCAAATATATAAAATACATTGCTTTTATTCATATTTTTCCTAAAAAACATCGATAAGCAAAGGAAATTGTTTGAGTTCTGGTAGAAAGGCGTACGATTTACTTGAATATGAGTGGCGACAGGCGTTTGTACCATACAAGGTTGTGTTTAAAGGATCAAAGTAAGGAAAAATATAAAAACACCAAACATATACAAAAATATTACCAGACCCCGGGTGGATGAACGCATACCCTAATACTATGGTTTCGAACACAAAACTACAGGGCATCATTCCAATGGATATGCTCTATATTAAATACGGATTGATTGACTTACTAAAATATGAGAAAGTGACCAAGCGCTTACCCAGATGAGGTGCAATGAAGCTAACATTCTTGATGTATTCCTGCACCTTTATTTCTTGTATATCGAAGACATCTTTTGAAAAGGAATTGTTTACACTCATGGAAATATTCCTCCTGTTTTCCGGCCATGTATAATTATGATACACATGTAGAATAGAAGGACGGACAATATGGGCTCTGAATGAGTGCTTGATGTTGTGAACAACTGCTCCCGCTGTTGCAGCCACGTAATTGCCTGAACTTCGGCTGTCAAAGTTAGTCATAGACGGTAAGAACTCTGGCCCATCTACAGCACTATCGGCTTCCCCATATGCGAGTTTACCCTGATTGGAATTATACCACCCAATGACATCACCTTTGAAGACTTCCAGATGATCAGCAACATTAAGTGGTATGAAATTTCGACCGAGCGCATCAATGTTGTACTGAAACTCCCCAACATAACCGTAGTCCATTGGCATAGCATTAAAAATGTGCTTTCCATGAAGGCTGTTATCTATCTTCTGGATGCAGTCTCGTGCAGTAAAACTGAAATGTCCACTACCGGAGCAGGTCTTACTCCACATACTGCCTTCGTCTTCGCAATCGTAACTTAGGTTTATGCAAGAGAATGTGCGGTAGCAAAATCTTTGCCAATGACTTGTGCAGCGTGGGCGATAAACCTGTGTCAAAAATAGAAAATATTTGCAAGTAACACAGAAAGTTTAGGTGGGGTTCAGATTGATTCAACTGGCAATGAATGTAAAGAGTAATAACGTTAGTGTTTAAAGATAAAATCGTACAATTGCCAAACACACACCACAAAGTAACATTGAACTGAAACAAGTCTCTATAATCGTTACCAATATTGACAATTTCTCAGGACTAAAAACCTAGCTGTAGCAAGTAATCCAGTAGCTTAAAACGAATTAGAGGTTCGGAATAAGCAGGCATGCTAATATTAATATTAATAGAGGTAAACGTTTACATTGCACTGCTTAGAATTCTGCATTACAGAAAGACCCATCAAAATGTAACTTTTCTTTTAACCTCTTGTAATTACTAAAATATACATTGAATGCGTATACATTCTAGGGGGAAATCAAGAAATATTTCAGTTCTTAAATTGCAGTTTTTGGAACACAACATCGACCGGGATTTTTCAAAATGTCGAATCGGGTTGAACAAAACCTGCATGTTGCAACATAATAAGGGGGTATTATATTTTTTTTTTAATGTTCAGGAATTGCATTTCTGAGGTCTTGCTTGTTAGAAAAATACATGAGAGCATTTAGCGCGAGCGAGACACAATTCTTATTCGACAGTTTGAAAATTTCCCATTGATATGATTTGTGAAAATACATACACTTGTTTCTTTATTATGGCTTTGTTGGGTGTAAGAGAAATCTTGCTTGGCCTGTTTTATGTATTGTCCAGGTCTGTCCATCTGTCTGCACAATCGTGTGTCAACATTTTGGGCAATCTTTAAGTTTAGTTTCTGTTTCTTTGAAATCCTATAATGGACTCACAAAACCACCGCTTCATTGTTTGCTGGGTGCCCATTACGAGCTGTTTTGCAAAAGAAACCCAAGGTCAAGTAGGATTCATTTGAGAGTCATTTGTCGGTCTGATTAACCTTTTAGTTTAGATTTCTGTGAAACAGCGAGATAGATTTTCATGGAACTCGCCAAAAGGCACTTTTGTTAAGAAGTCATATTGTATCAAAATGATTTCAGCAATGCTATCAAGTTGGCATCGGGGAAAATCAAGTAAAGTCAGAAGTTATCCTCTCTCTGTTATAGGGTCAAAGGTCAAACAGGTGTCAAACGTGAACCGGGCTCAAGTTGTAAAAGCTGATATGCCATCATGGTTTTTGATTAAAATCAAAGGTTACAACTCTCTGTGACCTATGGCCATGGGAGTAAAGGTCAGAATAAGGTTAAAATCGAGACTTGTTCAAAAATAAAAGTAGTTACCCTATCGTAATCGTCTCAATTACAGATTGAATAAAGTCAAAGATGCCCCTCTGTCACATAGTTATGGGGTCAAAGGTCACAATATGGTCCATATTGATACATGCTTTCTTACTAAAACAGCTACTCGATCTTGCTTGTCCTAATTCAAGATCAAGATTCAAGATTACAACATTGCAATCCCAATCTATGACCCAATTAATTATGGAGTCTAATTATGGAGTCCAAATAGGGTTATCCAGTCTTTATCCCGGCTCGGCAGTTTAACATTTTAAGCATAAAGTTGATCCAAGTCATTACCTGAAAGATAATAGCTCCCGTTGCTATAGCGTTGAATTCCCATGCAACCAAGCGGCCGTCTCGCATAATGACGTCATTCATTTTAAGGTATAGACGGTTCGTCGGCTGGGTATTCTGAGTGTAGTCATGGTTAAGCATACTGCCGTAGGAAAGAGCTTCTGCATCTGTGGGATAAAGTTGCTTGGTTAGTTGCGAGATATTTATTTTCCTTTGTTTTCTCCCAAAAATAATAAAAATGATTATAAAATGCTTTGTTATGATGATAAAAGTTTCCTAATACACTTAAACATACATGTCGATTTCAACGGGGGAAAACAACAACGCAAAAAGTGATTCTTTAGGAAATATCTTATTATTATTAAAGTACTTCAAGAGAGATGATCTTTTCCTCTTGAGTTTCTAAATTTGAAGAGTTTAGTAATAAAATTTAGGAGATATATAATGGTTTTGCAGACCGAAACACCGTTGGTAAAATCCTAAATATACAACATAGATATTGTTGATCTATCTCATGCTTACCTTCGATGTCGAAAACCACGACTCTTCCGTCATTAAAGTCGATTTGGACACTCATATTGGTTCCCTGGTATACCCAGAATTTGCAAGCGAAAGTGTTGTCGTACGCCACTGCTGAAGGACAATCTACTCTTACGTCCGTGATCTAATTGCAAAGATGATTAAAGTTATCTTGCGCTGTGGGTCTTTAATTGTTTGACCTAATGATTGTTTTCGTGGTAGACTAAATTTCTGTCAAACTTTTTTGTACTTTTCTCCGGATGCTACAAATCAATAGATTAAAATATTCTGTCTTAAACATACACAATTATAACTAAAGACGAAAATACTGGAATGTCATTGTTTTAAAGTTGTGAGATTTATAAGCATTTTTGGCATCACGTTAATAAAATGTGTAATATGTTACAACTGACTGGATACAGTGCATGATAGGAGTCTTCCAAGGCTGCCCACTCTCCTGCATCCTGCTTCTGGCCGTCTTCAATCTGTGTGTTGATCTCCTAGACCAGTCCAAACACCTCGGGTACTGCATGAGTGGATCTAACATCATATCGTCTGCCAAAGCATACGCAGATGACCTGACCCTCGTAGCTAGGAGTCCATAAGGATGCCAAGAACTTGTAAATACAGTGAACTACTTCCTTAGGTGGACAAGGACCATGAAAGCCAAGCCAAGCAAATGCAAGTCTCATGCCATGAAGAGGTTTGTCCCCAACGCAGAACAAAAGCGACAAGGACACAAAACGCAATATGTGGCATACGATTCCGGCCTAGAAATAGACGGACAGCAAATTGCGTATATCCACAGTCAACCCATGCGGTTCCTCGGGAAGCTGATCTATAACGACCTGAAGGACAATAACATAAAAGACATGGTATGCACAAAGCTGACAGAAATGCATCAAACAACCAGTTCAAGTCAACTGAGTGGGCCTACGAAGCTATGGATATACAATAATGCTATTGTACCCAAACTGACGTGGGAGTTCACCATTTATAACTTCCCAATTTCCTACGTCGAAAGTCTGGAAGCTACTTGCACCAAATACCTGAAGCAATGGGCAGGTATAAGCAGATGCACCACCACCAGCGCTCTGTAGAGGAGCAGGAAACACTATTGGCCTGCAACTGAAAAGGCTAACCACATCAAATGTATGCAAGTAACTAAGTACCATCTAAACAAGTACTCTAAAGATGGAAGTACACAGATACTCGTCAGAAAATGCATGGAAAGTAAAAAGACGAAAGCCAGATGGAATGGTATAAAAGAATTAGAACAGAAAGAACGGCATCTAGTTTTAATTGAAATGGCTAGAGGTCAAACGGATAGAGCCGGTCTTGGGTACAAAAAGAACCAAAAGCTGATCAAAGACATGAGTCAACAAGAACAAAGGAAATGCCTCACCGGACTAATAAAAGATGTAGATGAGGAAGACATATTGGTCTACCTTTACGGATGTGCGAAACAAGGGCAGTGGGTGAACTGGGAGTCATGCAGGTCGACACCTCCTGGAAGAAACTTTTGTATGTCTGTAAGCCAGAGCTGCTGTCTTTTCACATCAACGCAATTCATGATCAACTTCAATCCCCTGCCAATCTGAAGCTATGGGGCAAGACCAATCTTAGACTCTGTCCAATTATGTCATCATCATCATTGTATACTGTTCCACATCTTCAATGGTTGTAGCTACTCTTTACAAAGCGGAAGATACAATTGGCGCCATGACCAAGCACTGAAAGCAATCTCTACAGGTCTGGCACCGTACGTCGTAGAGGCAAATCAGAAAAAAAAACCATCGCACCTGAGAATCTGAACTCCATCTCTACAATAGCCTTTCGCACAGCTGATGGTACAACCTATCGAAATCCAGTCTTACCAATGCCTAAGACAGAGCCAAACAAAATTCTGAAGAAGGCCAATGACTGGATATTCCTGATGGATGAGGAACACAAACAAATAGTGTTCCCTTCAGAAATCACTGAGACAGCTAAGAGACCAGATATCACCATCTTTTCTAGCAAAACAAAGACAGTGATCATCATAGAGCTGACGGCCTTTATGGAGGGGAACCTATCCAATATATATGCACGAAAAAAGTGCAAATACCAATAACTAGTGGCTGACTGTGAAAGCCGAGGATGGTCTACATACTTCTTTCCAATAGAAGTAGGAATCAGAGGTTTCTACAATACATCAGTCAACAAATGCATGGCATCCTTGGGCATTCCTAAAGAAAAAGAGAAAGGCTATAACCAATACAGCAGCCAAAATTGCACTCAGAGCAAGCTATGTCATCTGGCTCAGCAGAAGCTCAAAGGCATTCAGACAGATGGGGCTACAAGCCACTCCAGCAATATGCCCTGAGGGAAGTGGAATGGTTGAGCGCTCACAAAACCAGATTTAACCCGCCAAAGTCTGGTCAAAGCCCAGAGACCTCAGAACACACTGATTTAGACAAAGAGATACTGCATAAGGTGAATTTTCCCTACTAATTACCTTCTCAGAGGGAGATATATCAGGAATGCTTATCTAAAACGGATAAAAATAAGCTCCGAAGGTGACAGCGCTGGTGGTCTACCAATGAGTTATTCCTCAGATCAATTTTGACCAAGTTATGACCAGAAACAATTTAACCCACTGTAATATACAACTACCCTTTGTATGTAAGATATTTTAGCAAATAGGCCTAATGTGCTGATTGCCTTTAAAACCCTGATTAAAATAGAATTTCGTTTTAATTACAAAGATTCGCTTCAGATGCTGAAATTGTTATTGAACATTTTTTTGTAATTATCATACCTCGCTTTCGATGTTGACTTGAATTGTTTTGGACTCCGTATTTAGCCAAGTGTCGGTGGCTGTTGCTACAACGGCGTAATCACCAGGTTTACTGTCAAACATATAAAGTTAAGACACTTAGTGATTTGCTCAATCAAAAAATCGGGAAAAAAATCATCCAAAATAAGATTTTTACATGTCTGTAACAACTATAGGTATTTTTACATACCCTACAAGTGATAAGACCAAAAGCAACGTAATAAGGACAAAATCCAATATTTTGGTCATTACTGGCCGTACGGACAGTTGCAACACGTGATTGAATGGCGATTGATATTTTCGAACATGTTTTTCTTTCCTTTCTGGCACTTTTTTAGTTGCAAAAATAACTTATGAGAACTCTACAGACTTCGCTTTCACTTTTAAGCTATTCATGCAAAGCAATTGTACATTGGACTTTTCCAGCAAGCAAATAACTCTACTAATTTAAAGCTGTCAGGATATCTCTTTGTCACCACGCATTGTATCCTCCTCTCTATCTTTTTCCTTTCACTTCCTTCCCCTTTCTTCTTTACTCTATCTGTTATAGAAACGGCTTCATTTAGCTATACATTTCCCTTACCTGTAGATATGGGTTAAGTTCATGAAATTTAGGTTAGATACCAAAAACCCATCTCCAAAATCGTAGGCATAAGTGACACCACTTCCACTGGCTATATTGTGAATGAACTCAGTGTCGTTGTATGTCCTTGTCAAAACTGAAAATTCCAAAGAATTTAAAACATTCTTTATGTCAGGTTTTTTAAAACAAATTCGCGTACGCATATAAATCGAATATGCTTAGACAAAATAAATCTTATTTATACATATTTACTATTACTAATATAAAGCATCATATTGGTATATTATGATGTCTTAAACTTCCTTTGAGCCTTTTTCCCGATCAATTTGGACGATTTTAAAGGAAATTAGAACAAAATTACGAAAGCATGTCAAATTCACGTTGGGCCACTCCCACTGTGAGTTGGGAAAGGCGGGTGACACTGTGTACAAATGCCGACAGACGATTTCGATCGGGGCCACGCATTTCGATGAGCGACCTAATAGCCTCCTAATTTATGCAGTATGACGTATTGAACGGGAATGACGTAGCAAAATTTTCACAGCGCCACGTACGACCGGCGATCAATGAGCTACTGATTTCATGCAGTGTGCCTCCACTCTCTTGATCGAGTAGCCTATCCCGATTTATTTAGGATCCTGGTTGGAAAGTTGTTCAGGATAATGAGCACGGTGAAAGCTGTTGAAACTTATTGGAACGGTTAACAAACCATTTGCAGTAGGCCATCCTTCTTGGACGATCATTTGCAAGGAGTGCATTCCTCTGTTGAATGTGGTGCGGGTGCCAACCCAAATCAACCCTGGAGTCAAGTGTAATGTATTCCTTCTTGTGCTTGGATTTCCTTGGAGTGCCGTTCTTATACTGTTGGTGTTTGCCCGAGTTCTTGCTGTTGATTGCTTTTCAATGTTGCCTCTTTAAGCTCATGCACTCCATGTCTCTGGTATTTGTCAAAGTTTCATTTTATTGTATTCTTGTTTGTTTTGTTTTATGGTCTCTTTTTGTAAATCCAAGCATCATCTTTCCCATACTTCTTTGAGTTGTTTGGATTCTTATTTCCATTTCCATGCTCTGTCACCAAGTTTCACCTCCATAAGTGATGGCTGGCAAAATACACTGATTGAAGATAACAACACATACAGTATACAAAATGTGACGGCCTTAACACTAAATTCACACCTTAATACTGCAAATATTTAAAGGAAAAGAAACAGTCCGATTCGCGTGTACCTTACCTGGGTCATCAACACTGAAGTCGATCAGAACACGAGGTGTGGAGAAAACTTTGTTGTGGAGAAGTCCTCCGCAATTCATGTAAGGGTTACCCGTACACGGATAGTCGCAGTCGGTCTTATTTCCTGTACTATACGCGCCATATGTATCGCTACAAAAACACAGGTTGCCTTCTTGAAGAGCGGCGTACCTGTTTTAAGTCAAGAAGTGAGTATTAAGACAAACAATAAGTTTGCTTGTTCGCCACCGAACCCTGTTTTTGAAAATCGGGAGAAAGTTTTTACTGTACAAAAGAATACATATCCTAATTTTCAAAATTACACAAAACAGCATTCTAAAGTTTCTTACAACTTCAAAATTGTTTAAAACAAACAAACAAGAAAAAAATACAAATCTTAAATTGCCAAAATTTAACCATGATAGAGTTTCCATTTTGGCTATAAGAAGTATTTCGTTCCAACAAACCCTATCCCAAAATTAATAGTGTATTGGCCTAAGGTAAAATATCCTCATCCATTAAGGAGACAGTTCAGTGAGCTGTGCATATGTATGATTTAACACGGTCTGGACATTCCTGTTCTGGGTATCATAAATCATATAGTCAAAATCTAGGGGCGCATTTTCTTAAATTATTGAAGTCTTCCACCAGAATTGAGATTATTTGGATAATTGTGTTTACATTTTAGATGTATGGGATGCGTCAACCTTATCCTCATAACGCACTTCGTCGATTTTGATATATTGATATTACTGGCAGGTTTTTATATAGTTATTAAGGCTGTCTTACAGATTTCCTGAGGATGGCGGCCATTACTTACAAGTATGATCGCGTAGCACATTCTCTTATGCAAAATTCTTCCGTCATCTCATAAGGGTTAAAATTACCAACGGATACAGCAAATTCTCTAGCTGCCAAACCCTCTTCGAAACAGCCGAAATAGCCTGTTACAAAACAGATTGGAGAGGAGAGACAAGAAAATAAACAGTCATGGTTACTGAGAAAAGTATATGAGACTATAAGATGAAACTATAGGTTAGGTGAAAGTGTACCACACACCAGAAATCGTATTGCAAATTTTGCGAGGGACACACTGACACACAAAATTACGTCCACTCAAGCTTCAACAATTAAATCTTTAAAGGTGTTTGAATACAATAATCATGAGATGATAGTGTAAACTGACAAGAGATATAGGAGATATAGTCCGCCGGAGCCATAGTCCGGGCTCCATAGACGACAACGAAATAAACGTGAAACTAATGTTGCGTGAAGAGTCAACTGAATCGAGTGCCCTATTCTTTACCGTTGTATTATAGGTGGTATATGAGTCTGGCGGACTATAAAAACTTCTACACGGGTCTGTGTACACGCAGTCTGTGTAGACGCAGTCTGTGTATACTACTGACCGCTACACATGGATAGCGGGCTGGCGCACCGTTGAATAGTCGCCGATTGAAACCACAGGAAGTTGCATTTTGCCCTCCGCAATATGGCTTCACTTTATTGTCAAAGTTAAAGGAATTTTATATAACAATAGAACATCTGTGTGGAATATGTGCACCAGCAGGTGCATGCATTATTTCCTGCCATATTGCGAAGGGCAAAAAGCAACTTCCTGTTGTTTCAATCGGCGACTCAGACCCGCTATTCATGTGTAGAGGTTAGTGGTGTAGACTAAAACCGAATATTTTTGCGTAGCTTCTTATTCACTTTTACAGGTAAATCATCTAAAAGAAATTATTTTAGTCTTGATGTAATTTAGAAGTAACAAATTTATTGTAATTTTTATTCTTATGACATTATAATAACCACAATAGCTGTGAGATGGAGTAAGAAAGAGCGAAATCGAGAGTGGGAGACGACGAGAAAGAGAGAGAGAGAGAGGTGGAGAGAGAGAGTGAGAGTAACGGAATACGCTGTAGATAGCGAGGGAATAGAGATGCTATATACGATCATTGCAGAAAAAAATAGTGAATTCTATCTTTGATTGTACAATTCAGTCCTTTGAACAAAATAAAAGGATTCCTAATATACCCAAATGTGATATTTCAAGAACCAGCTCTTTTTTGATATAAATTTGCCTTTTAGAGATAACCTGTTTGGGTTTTTGAAAAAACATAGCTTCCAGTTCCAGAGTAGTGCAAAAAGTATTAAAACATTGACTTTTCTGCGGCCGCAGTAAAGTCAAGGTTTTCCAATTTTCCAACGGTACTACATGCCTTTTGGTAAGATATCGGCTTGCATTGAGTAAGCTCTATCTATATCAACTTCCATCGTAAACGTATCACCGACTCCATAGCTGTTGTAGGCGCTGTTGTCATGATCGGCATACTTCATGCTAAATATATCGGATCCAAAATCATCAAACATAATAGTCGTTCCACTACTATGCCATCGCCATCCAATAACATCACCAGGTTGAAAACTTATCCACACTTCTTTATCTTTGATCTCGTACAAGACTTCGCGGCTAAGATCGTGACCAGATGGAATCTCAGTTTCTCCTATAAGCAAGTACTGGGTGTCATTAACGCTTGCAGGACGGTAAACACCTGCGCGGAAACCACCGTTGCTTCCTTCAGCCCAGAACCTCCAGGCTTTGACTTGGCCATAGCAGGTTAGCGGTTGACTGTGGATGATCATGATCAGGTTGCCGCCGTCATAATTGTTGCGATTCTTGATATCTGGTCCGTAGTATTCTTGGTCACAATGGATGGCAAAATCTTTAAAGAGAAAACAAGAAGACCGCAGTGTTAAGATTCATGAATCAAGATGGGTTGACCAATTTTTACTAGCCTTTCAATGTTGGTCTGTTAACACAAATTAATTTTATTTATCGAGTTCATAGGCAATTGATATTTCTGAGGAGTAACTTACAAATCTGGGGAATGATTACATGGGTCATACAGAGAGATGGGTCATACCACTTGTCAAAAATGTATTTGGGTAGAGAAGTTCCTCTATTCCCAGTATTTCCGGCTAAGGGTATATAGAGCTCCAAGACGAGTGATATCCTGCAAGATGTTTTCTGACAAGCAGTTGAGCAATGGAGTTATCGATGGGCCCGTCGCCTGGACTTGACCCAATCAGTAAAAGCTCAATGTTCTCAACGCCCGTAAGTCGAAATCGGGCTGATCGGGAGTTGAAGCGTGACCTGGTCGTAGCGACGGGACTACCAACACTGTTAAAAATGCAGAACTGCTGTCATTAGAAATAATCCATTAATTTACAGACCATCTTCTACGAATTGCGTACAGCACTGTCCGTTTTTTTACATACATAACCCACTAATTTACAGACCAAAGAAAAAAGAGCACGTTTGAGGGACTGTGCCTTGTTTTACATTGCATTACTCATCTTAAATGGTCCCATAGGTACTAAATAGGTCATTTTTGTCAACAGGTGGTTATAATACATATAACAAATGGAAACCAATAGTAGGTGTATTTGTCTTACATTCCCAGAGCTTTCAGTTTAGATACACAAAAATTGATAAGGTTGGTCCCATGGGTAGCTCAAGAATGACTGCTAACGATCAAATTTCCCAATATATGTATTCACATCAAAAAAATTTCAAACAAAAAATATGTCTTTGTGTTACATTTCTGTAGTTTTCAGCCCTCGAATCACAAACGTCACAAAATAAATGGAGTTTTCATATTTTAACGCTTTGAAAAAACAAACCAAAAAATGGAGCATAAGAATGGAACATTCGGTCCAGATCGGAACTATTCATTATTTTGAGTGCTGATCACAATAGCATCCGTAAAGGTTATCAAGGATAAGAATCACAAATCTGGCACACCGATCCTCGCTGGTCAAGTGGTTTTGGTAAATCTCACGATGTAGTGGTCTAGGGTTCATATCTAAAGGACAATTTTTTCAGGTTAAAGGGAAAATTCATTGTCAAAAAAGATCAGAAACATATTTGCCCTTTACCTCAAAGTTTTGTGCTAACTGTATGCAGATATCCGCGTACGTTTTAATTTGTATATTGTTCTTTAGGACATCACGAATTCGCCTATTACCATGATTACCGTATAGAGGATTGTCGTAAAACAACTTACGTGTATGAAATATCATCGGGCGTTTGATTTGTTCTCTCGTTGAATGGAGAATAATGACATAGCTATGATGACTGTAGTCGAAGACAAAATGTTGCACGCGGCGTTATGCCAACTTGAGCTTAAACGATGTACTGCACAGCTCTTGAGCTGGTCAAAGAGAACATTTGCAATTTGACTCTAATTCCATCTCTGATTATTAGAAAGTAGCTCTTACCTGCAAACGTAAGCTGAATTGTCATCAGAAGTAAAATCTGAAGTTGAAAGATAAATGAGAGTAAATAAATTTATTTTATTTAATTATTTGTTCCACTTTTCCACTGGCATAAAAATGAGTTGAGATTACTAAAATTACAACAGCATATAAATATTAAATATTGCACATAATAATAATAAACAAGGATAAAAATTAAAGGATAAAGTCCAGTGAATGGCTAGAGCGAACAGGTGCCAAGCACCTCTAGGACTGCCCCACCATCAAAAAGTGGATATCTGCTTTTTTGTAATGTTGCTGGATATTAATAGAGTGAATTGTTAATGTTTGATGTATTGCCTTCTCATGGTGCAAATTGAGTTGCTGTGAAATGTGTTTCTTAGTATTTTTTCACCATACTTTTAGTAATTGTTTTCGCCTTATTTCTTAACAATTTGTTTTGTCCTTTGAACCAAATTCTCTAAGTGAAATGGCTACTCTTCGGAATAGACACGCTAATACTTATCCCAAATTTCCGCTGAAACGTGATTTTATTATCTTTTTACTGAAAAGGACTAAACAAATATAACACCATAAAATATCACTGTATGGACGAGAAGTCTATTACCCCAACTGTATCTCGCATGCAGACTTCCATACCGATTAATCCCCTTAATTTTTTGACCCAAGAAATCCATTGGATTTCATATTTTCGAAAGATTAAAAGCAAGCGAGTCTTACCATAGGGTGCATTTTATTTGTTATTAGTGTATAATATTATTTTTTTGGAAGGCGCTATGACCAACTTCTGTCAAATTTGGACTTCTAAAGAGTAACCAAATTTATTGACGGATTGGTCAAAGCATATTGCAATAGACACTATGATTTCCATGTGATCACAAAACTTCCACTCTCTGCCATTAACTGCGGTAAAATACTTGTTCGAGTCTTATGTATAACATTTCAGACCATCTAAAGGAAACGCTATACCGTTAATTTGTTACCTTAAAATCACACCAGATTTATTAGATATATAGAATATTCTTGATCCAAATATGAAGTGTAACGAAACCTCACATAAATATCGCTTTGTCAATTTGTTGTGCTTCATTACGCATAATAATACGTGACTACACTGAGAATATTAATTAGTCAAAAAAGTGTCTTATTTGACTTATTAAATATTAGTCATGCACATTATTTTTTTTATAATTCACAAAATAGTGCTAAAAAGTGGTTTGAATTAAAAAAAATGCTTTTTAAAGATTTTCGGATTAAATTTCATAATTGCAAATATTTCTACAACTTGACAATTTGGACTTTTTAATTACAAAATTCGTCAAATGACTAATTAGGAAATGACCAATGTGTACTTAAATTCATCATTTTTGTGCTTGACAAACTAATTCTGGTCATTTGGTGAGTCTAAAGTCGTCTTTAATTAGTCAATTAATTTGTCATTTGACACATTAAAATTTGTCAGTCATTAAGTTGTCATTTTAAAGTGTAAATTTAGACATATTTTGTATCATGAAAACTACTTTAAAATATGGGAAGATTATTTTATAGCAAAACATGTTTCCAGCAGTGAAGTACATATTATGAATGATAAAACAACTGATTTGCATGACTAATTTTTAATTAGTCAAATAACTTGATACTTGTTTTGACTAATATTCTCAGTGTAAGTGGTAAAGATTTATGGAATCCATTTAGCCACTGAAACTCTCGTTCCATAACAATGACACATATATATTTCTTGAAAAGTTGTCTCAATATTTCCAGTGACTCGACAAGTTTTAGCGTTTCCTGTTGAATTCGTCAATATTATCGGATAAAGGGGAAAGTAGTCGATAAGAACATTTGATGATTATGGAAATTAGTGCTACATTTATGGATTAGTAGTCAAACGTTTTGTACTATGCAAGTATGTCTATAGCAGTCATGACTTTAACAATGGTTTATAAATCGAACTTTAAAACAAAATCGGTAAACTATTGGGTTTTTATTGAAACGTTAAACTTCATTGACATAGAATTATTGAATTTATCGATTGGTGTTTATAAAGTATTGTATTTCACCCTTTACTTGTGAGTTAACTCAGTAGGCAACTGCCCAAAACATTGGCAAAGAGCAAAGAAATAATATTTTAAAGCGCTTAAGATTATACCAAATATGATCGTTTTATCAAATGACTCATCGTCCCTTTCCATTATTACCACAATTGCTATTTTTTCCATCCAACTTTACATTACTCCATGATTCTCTTAAACGTCAAGATTAGAGATTTTTTACATTGTCGTGCTTGTAATTTTGTAATGTTTGTTTGTTGTACATGTGTGTGCGTGTCTTTTCCATTTAATTTGTCGCCTTGTGTGTGTGTGTGTGTGTGTGGGGTGGGGGTTCTTGTGAAGTTTGTTATTGTAGGCCTATTTGATTGAAACATGTTTTGAAAAAAGCCTCTTTTGGTGCCCGAAAAACAAAACTACCAAACAAATAATAATTCGGGTAAGCGATCATGTGGTGGACTTAACCCTTTTGTTCTCAGATTCTTAAAATCACATGTTAACGTGTTCTTATATATTTTAGTTTGTTGCACACAATGCATTAAATAATTCCTATTCTTCTTCGGTGACTATAGTTGCAATAGAAATAACACATTTGTATCGTAATGTTGCTGTTTTAAACGTACCTTTACTATTAATGATATCGGCTCCCCTACTCGTCGAAACCCCCTATTTTCCATTCTTGGTATATTTATGACGTCTTGCTGTAATCCTGCGTTCATGTGTTTCGTATTCCATCGTTAAATCACACCAAAGTGGCTTGTCTTCCTGACGGAAGAGCCATAGAAGATGGTTTTCCTTGTAGATCCCACTTTCGGAGCTTCGTCATTCTGAAATTGGTATCTGCACTGTGGGAGTCTCTCAAAACTTCGCCTTAGTGTACCGTTTATATCAATAACTGAAAGGCTGTTTTAATAGCTACCCGCATTCCCCCTGCAAGCTTTTTCGGTCAATGTATGGAACCGCGGCAGGTTAATTAGTTTCGTATGGTTTGGTTTGGAAAAACTCTCTAATATGTTATTATTTAATATAAATGAGTGTTAAAAAGCAATATTTAAAAAAAAATATGTACGGGTTATTGCGAATAATTTCCGACGCTTAATATCAACCCGTAACACAGAGGGGAATGGGTACACTCAATAGCACACTTCGTTAAACGTCTCTGTAACAAGTTGTAAAATTGTATAGGCACGCTCAAAATATAAGAAATGAAATATATCGATTTCGATAATGATTACTTCACTTTCCACCTAAAACTAGGCAGGGCCATAAAATGTAAATTATAAACTTCATTTTTTATGTCTTAAACAATAACAAACCGTGTGTGTGTGTGTGTGTTTGTTTGTGTGTGGGGTTGGTTGTGTGTGTGTGCGCGCGCGAGTATTTTTATTTGGTTTCAAACTTATTTTATTCGATACCACCTTTTAACTGAAATCTAAGCCTTTACTTTGGCATTCTGAGTGCAGCCGAATCATCAATCCGGTTATCATAACAATTGGAAGTGTTCTAAAATGGCCATGATAGTAAGACCATAGGTCTTTTTTAAAGATATGTCAGCAGCTTTTGATACCATTGATCACAATATTCTTGTTGATAGGCTCAAAATGAGTATGGTTATCATGGCTCTGATTTAAATGGTTCAAATCATACATTACTAATCGTTCTACTAGCCAGAGTTTGTGTTCTTGGATAATTTTCTTCAATCACCCCCTGAAAATATGGCTTTCCTCAAGGATCAGTTGCTGGTCCACACCGATCCTTCAACGCTCTATTCAAAGCCGTTCACCGCTATTCTCGTCGATTTCAAATCGCCTATCATGGTTATGCTGACGACACTCAGTTTGTATGTGAGCTTTGACCCCAAAGTGTCTGGTGATTTGGATCGGGCTCAGCGTAGACTTACAGTTGTATTGCCGATGTGAGAGGATGGATGCTGGCAAACAATTTGAAGTTAAATGACTCAAAACAGAGTTTTTCCTCTCTGCTCTCCTCCCCGGTCAGGTCGACATGTTGTTTCTGACATAAGACTGGAAGATTCGGTGAATCAGTGATTGATCCTTCTGCTTCCATAAAGAATTTAGGTGTTACTTTTGAATCCCTCATTTTAAAATGGATCATCATGTCTATTTTTCCATTGCCGTATTGTCAATTTCCATCGCGAACATTAGTCGGATCCTACGTTTATTGATCAAGATACTTGGTGCACATGCAGTGAGAATCTTTTGGTTCTGGTCTCGGTCTTATATTATGGCAACCTCTGTTGGTGGCATATCTCAATATTACATTCGGCGGCTGCAGAAACTTCAAATCCGCTGCGCGCCTCGTGTTCTGTGCTGAGAGATGTACAAATGCTGCGCCACTTCTGCGTGAACTTCATTGGTTGCCTGTTCAGCAGAGAATCAACTTCAAGATCTTACTTAATGTGTAACAATTGGTGGTTAACAGATAGAGGCCTGCCTTACCTTTGGTGAGATGTTGACAAATCGTATGTCCTGTTGTAGAGGTGGCCTTAATCTCCAGCTACCGACCGCCTTTTGGCCATGAAAAAACGTGCTATTGCTGATTCAGCCTTCACATGTTTAGGCCCAAAGCTATGGAATGTTCGACACTATCTATCCGCATGGCATTGTCGATGTCCAAATCTTTTTAGAAAATGTTGAGACCCCACCTATTTCCTCAGTTTTATAGTTCCTCATTTTTCATCACGCTTTTTATGAAGACATTACCTAAATCTCTTTTATGTCTTTGTACGATCAAAATGTTTGCGTTTTTAATTATATTTTGTGAATATTTTCTACTTGTTGTGTTTTAACTTCAGATATTATTTGTAACTATGAGTTTTTTTTCAACCTTTTCCTGCTAGCAGTAGTTTTGTAATTTTCTATATTAGTATGTAAGTACCTCAAGTACTTTTTATTGCATGTAATTTGTATATAATTTATAATGTTTGCAATTTGTTAAGCGCTTTGATCTTTGGGAAAGGCGCCTATAAATAACCTTTATCATATCATAATCATATCATATCATATCCAAAAACCAATCTCGGTATTTATTGTTTAAGAAAAACAAAAATATCACGGACCATTTTATTGCCTACATTGGCTTTATGAGCCAAACATGGGAGCAGTAAAATAAAAACTTGGCAGTATTTCATAAGCCTCGTATGCTTTGATTGAGGAAAACTTTCTAATATAAACGCTGCTTAATACACAATATTCGCCAGAGGGAAGGCATACACTTCAAAGGTGCAACGAGAGATTTCACATATCATGTGTCCCTAAAAATTGAATCTGATTTTTTGTCCTAATTAGAGGCTTTTCCATAAAAAAACGCCTCTGAAAGGATTAAGCGAGAAAGTGTTTTTCTTTGGTATCAAAAATTTTGCAACTTCTAATAATCTCATTTAGGAAGCAAATACGAATTCTGCCTATATTATTTATATGGAAATAATATAAGCAAATCAAAATCACCTTTACATTTCCGTAGCCAATACAAGGTAAGAAATCTTTGAGTGTCTAGTCTATAGATGATGTGACCTATGACGTCACTTGTTGACATTCAGGAACGCCCTCTGTTGTTTTCTTGCAGGCAAAATATTTACAGTAGTTTTTCTGTGACAGACCACATAAATCTGGTTATAAATTACTTGCAGAATCTTTCCTGATCTAAAGTGGTCACAAAATGCAGCTGGTAGCAATTATCTTATATTCTTGAGAAGAAAGTTAGTTTATTATTTAATTCGAAACAAAAGTCTAACAGCAAAAAACAGAATTTCCCCATGCAAAGTATAGTGCTTTTGCCTGCCAGTTTCTCTCTTACACCAACAGGGGGCGCCATAAACATAAACAAATGTCACATCATCTATATTAAGTATTACTCTTATGACACATATATGGGTGCCTCAAAAAATCTCTCTTTGCACTTTAATAGCAACAGTCGCTAGGGTCTGTAGCTAGTTGTAAATTGTCTGGCATACTATAAAAAGAAATGAAACATCCACTTTTTCCTCCTTTTGCCCCCCCCCACCCCCCCCACATTTGGGGTGTTTTCCATTTGTGCTGTCCAAATACGATTTTTATTTGAGAAAACTACCACTGTATCTATGATAAGGTCATTTCTTAGTGACAAAGCTCCATAATTTACCTGCTGCTGTCATAATTTAAAATCTTTGAAGGTTACTTTATTTTTAGACTAAGTAATCCCCCTTTGAAAACGAAATGGATGTTCTAAACATTTTCATGATTAGCGCAGTCTAAAATGAACGTAGACAATCTCTCTTTGAAAAGCAACGTGGTGAAGGCGCAAGTATTATTTTACCCATATAATGCACTATGACTTAACAAAACATCCGTCTTTGGCAAGTATTAAAACAATCCACTATTAGATTAGAATGCTTCGATAGGGTAGCAACTATTCTTGTGAAACACACATGAATTATTCCTGGCAGACAATGCTCTACTGTTCAATCCGATCGATCATATAATTAGAAATCGATCAATAGAAAATATTATTTGTTATTCCAAGCCATATAACAAAACAAGTTGTGACTTTCTACGTAAGCAAGTCCAGAAATCTAAGATTGTTATAATACATACACTTTTAAAAAAGTTCTTCGTAGGTCAAAGCACTTTGCTGTAAGAACAACGCATTTAAGCACATTTGTAGAAATATATTTGTTGCATCACTATTTTAATAACATAATTTAGAGATTACTTTTAAAGGCAAATATTTTGTAGAGACGTTTTCATATCGAAGTCCCAAGTATAACGTGCAAATGAGGTATTGGCCATTGACTCCGGTCCAGCACGGACTGCACCAACAGCATACAACGCATGACTGAGTCAATTGTAAACCTCATTTGCGCATGCCATCGCTTGGGACTTCTATATGAAACGTTACAAATCTTTAGCTCCCCTTTGACATCGGTGCATACCACTAAATTGGCGATTTACTTTATGCACAAGACCTTATTAAAATGTCACTACGAAGCGAACTGGATTTAGTTTTGCCTGAAAATGTTTGCAACAATCCAAGCTTGCAGCTCACTAGTAAGTTTTCGGAAAGAACAGCGGAGCTATGGAACGTGAAGACTGCGATTAGTTTTGAGCCCTTCTCACAACCGTTATAGTCGAAGAATTCTGTGGGATTGGGATTTCAAATTAGAATGAAATTACTCAGAAGAAACTTTTGATCTTCATATCTCGGTATGGCTGTACATTAAAATGATTTCTAACAAAATATGGCCAAAAGTCCAGTTTGTGCTCTTATGACCTGGTATTATTGAACTTGGAATTCGGTCCATTTGTGCCTTATCAACACTGTTGGCAAAATATCATTATAGGGGCCCTTTTAATGACGTTCGAACATTATCAGAGTGAATAAACAATGTGTGGCATGTGAGAACACACCAATTTGGACGCTGACCTGTTTACCTCAACTGTCCAGTGGATGGTGTCAGGATCTCTGCTTAGTTTCGACTTTCTGTTTCTGAAACCATGCGTAATTTGGTGAAGAAATAATGGTGAAAGATTTTCACAGGGCTGAATTCCGAAAAAGATTTGTCACCACATTCCGACAAAATAATGGAACTGAAAACCCTCTTAGACTGTGTAAATACCATTGGAATGGGTGTACAAAGGGATCAGCCGAGAAAATCTTTGTCTATCTACCTCATTTCTTCAATGGTCTTTTCTTTCAGGCATTCAAATTCCTGTGCATTGGTTTCTGGCAGGAGAAGTACGAAATGATGGGCAGATACGGGGTAGACAAGTCAATCGAAACTGCGGGTGGGTGCAGCCAAAGGGATTGAGAGGATCGGAAGGAAAGCCAGGTATCACACTGTGGTCGAATGGATTATTGCAGAATTGAGTATTAGTGAATTGCATGCACAATTTGTTTTGATTCACTTTCATTCCTTGATTCACTTAAATATTTATTCCTTGTAAGCGTTAAGTTCATTTTAAATATCACTCATTACTACGTCGATGCCGTTCAGTGTCTAATCTCACGCAATATAAGATTGCAATGTATGTTTAAATTCATACATTTTTTTAGCTAAATATACCACGATGAATAGTATCAAATGTCACTGGAAATTAAATTTTGTTTATATTGATGATTCACTCACTGATCAGAAAAATTTTTTTTTTTTCCCTCCTGTCCGAGCTGCTGTAGTCGTATTATCCTCACCATGTATTCCTTATCTACCTTCGACTTTCTTGATGTGAGCATTGAGTTCATCACCATATCGTTCAATTTACTATGCAGGTCGTTACACCTTGGGGTGTATCCATGGGTCATATCTGGAATCAAGAGATGGGGAACCAAACATTATATTTATTCCACAATCAAACATTGGCATTTTGATTTTTGTCCACAGTAAAAGTAAGGCACTCTAATGTGTGTTTTTTTTGTCACAGTACAGCTCAAGGCCATTCTTATGGTACATACGGTTGTGCTGATTAATGATAACTCCCACTCTGAATAAGCTGGGAATATCATTTTCTGTTTGAGTAAGTCGTTTGGTTGTTCTCAAGGTTGATAAGTATTTCAAAGGGCTAGGATATTAAATAATCTGTTCAAGAATGATTATAATACGACACATCTTAAACGGACTTTTTACAATAAAAATGCAAACCGTTGGCCTCATTTTGTGTATGCTTTGCAGCAGGATCTTTTTGTAATTCTCTTTCTGTCTTCAAGAGGTAAAATTAAAAGTATATTTGGAACCCGTGGGTTACTCGATGCAAAGAGCGCTTGCAATCCACAAACGCAAATGCAGGGAGTCAACTAATAGTGGTTTGAATTGACTTTTGCTTGCATTGAACCATGGAACAATGTGAAAAGAAATGCTGAATTATGAAAAGCATCTTTTTACTTTAGCAAACTGCAAATCCATTATGTGTGCAACAAATAATGCAAATTAAACCGTATAGTGGAACTCGTACAGTTCATGTGACAAACTTCTTTTCTTTAACCTTGACGCGGGGCGGCGGAGAATCCTGTCCTCGTTTTTTGAAGCGCTCATCATGAACTCACAATTGCTAGTTCACCATCAATTGCAGCAGTCTCGTGGCGCAGCTTAGCGTAAAGGCTTTGTTGATTATGAAGACAGGAACATGTTGAGAAGTATAAAGACGATTGATAATACGTGCTAAAGAAGCACACGACCTAAAACGATTGGTATTCTTCATTTCGTAGAAATTGAACTTCCCTAGAAGCATTGCGTCCAAACAACACACCGATAAACTACTTAATGGGCTGGTAATCTGTAAGAGAGTCTAACTTTTGACCAGGCTTAAACCAGGGTTAGTCTCGCGAGTGGCCCTTTTTCCTTCCAACATACTCGAAGTGTGCCGTACAGTGAGAACATTCGCATGGAATGGGGCAGTTCCATCGGTCCATCCATGAGGGAATTTTCTCCGGCCTGTTACTTTAACTTTCACAGTAATTTTGAGAGGAAAAAAGGTCGACTCATGTAGACTAACCCTTGTTTTTACACCTAGGTCTAACGTTAAGACAATTGTCAGGGTTAGGTTTGCTACCTTAGAAAATGTAAGTCACTGTGAACAGTTAGATGATGTCCCGAAGGTGTATTGACGTCCATCCCACATGCATACTAGTTTTGGGAAATTTTCCACCGTCAACGGGTCATGTGATCCCTACAAAAATCCTATATTTATCACCTAAAAACTCTGACTTTTGCGCTCATTTTAGCCCATTTTTAGTACTTGGAAAGTTTTCGGCAGGTATATCATGAATGTCTTGTAAGTTCTTAAACTTTTGGAACACGTGTTTATCCCGACGTGCTGACATGTGTATACGGTTAGGCCATTGCAAGCATTATGGATTAATTCAAACACCCTCTGAGGAATTCCTTATACGTAACAATTATCAGGTTTCAAAGAGGGATTATTATTACGAATAATGAGGTATTCCGTTCCAGTATGTTGTTCTCGGCTTCAGTTGGTTTCGAAGTTTTAACTTGCAGTTATCGAGTGAATATATTGAAAAAAAAAAAACATAGCAAACGGTTCTGTGGGGGGGGTCAAGTTCTTGAAATGGTTCCACGTGCTACATCTTGTATTAAATTCCATTAGTTTTTTTTTCCGTCCTATAGACCATGCGAGACCTACACAGACCACTGATGTAAAATCAAATGACACCCCCCACATGATTTCGCCGAATAAAACTTGCGCCGGATCCAAACCCATGATCTAAGTGTTGAAAACAGCAGGGTGTGAGTCACGTTACCTAACCCGTGTTGGTCCTTTGTATTTTGGTTCAGTTGCAATTTTGTTTTGCCTAGTGGATGGTCCAGCATAGCATAGCAGAGTTACACACGGGCCAATGAGGAGTAAATGCGACTTCTTATTGAAATTGTTAAAATATAAATCACAAGAGCTCATAGCTTGAACCCTTTCACTGGATCGTTCGTTCGGTCGTGTCCACAAGTCATGCGTAAATGGGGCTTGTGTGGTGTCAGGATTGTTCAACTGTGTAAGCTGATCCGGGGCCGCGTGTATCAAAAAAAGAGATTCGGACGCTCCTAACATGGCCCACGTTTTTTTTTTTTTTTTTAAGCTGTGTGCGGATTGGGAACAGTCAGGGGTTTACACCCCTACTCTTATTCCGACACTGACTGCGATGTACATGTACAAAGTTGTGACTTTGTACCGGGGACCGCGGCTTTACGTCCCTCCGCGAGGACGGGATGCTTTCATGATTCATTTGCCCAATTCCCGTGAACCATGGAGGAGACGGTCATTCTGTATTTAATCAATAGCTTCGTATACAGATAAATCCAGAATTTGAGCACGCCGAGTGAATCCCAGCCCAGTACGCCGCCCGGGATTCACCGGATTTTTTTGATTTGGTATATTTGCGCCATAGGCACGCACCCGAACCACTAGACCACGCTCTCCCCCTGAGTGTTGCCGGTTGTCTGCCTCCATATTTGACTACAATATACACGAAACACTTCCGATTTGGGGTGGGGGGGGGTTTTTGGGTGGGGTCAATTTTTCTAAGGGCATCTCGAGGGGTGTTGTTTGGGTGTGGGTTGTTTGTGTGTTGGGGTTTTTTTGTTTTGTTTGTTGTACTGTTTTGTTTGTTTAGAGATGGGGGGTTTTTTTTGTTGTGTATTCGTGTGGTGGGTGGTGTGGTTGGGTGGTGTTTGGGTTTAGTTGTTTGGTGGTGTTGTGCATTGTTTATCATAGTATAGTTTGAAATATGTCTCAAGTGTGCGATATAAAGAGCTAAAATCCGTCATGTCTTAGCTGTAGATCCATAGGCAACGGATGCAAAAGCCATGAAACATGGAGAAAACATGACTAATAGCCGAGTCCTTTGCGCAAGAGCGAAGGGTAATTGGAAAAAGATGAGCCGGCGACGATTGAAGCTAAGCATCGCAGGAATTTTAGGTTGGCAATGAAGACAACAAAGGCCAGCATATAGCCGTAGAACTGTCATAATTTGGAGGAAAGATATTGTAAAGTTTGAATTTACGAAATATAACAACTATACATGTATGGAACCTTAAGGAAACCGATGACTTAAAAAATTTTAAGTGCATTTGTTTTATGAAATGCCACAACCTAGCCTTTTACAAATTCTTACACTTCCAAGAAAATGGTTTTTAGACTTTACACCTACCTGATCCCACTGAGCAAAAAAGTGGAAATCAATTGAGGATTGCATATTTTCCTTATATTCCGCCATCATGTTACGACCGACAATGTACCTAAATGCATAGAACCCTGCTCCAGCTATGGAAAGCGAAATTGTAATAATTTCTGCAATGTTCCAAGGATTCTTGAATATCTCTTCTTTTCTTCAATCATTTTTCGGATCTCGTGCTGGAGAAAGTAGAGAACAAAAAGACCAAATACCACTTGACCCGCGAGAACAAAGTAAGCAAAACTTCCAACATATCGGTCTATCCGAGTACTCCAGAAGAACATAAAGGGAGTTGCCCCTAAAATAAAAACAAATTTGAATACAAATTAAACAATTAAATGAACAGGTAGTATTTATGTACGTTTTTGGCACAAAGTTGTACTTATTTAATACTAACGTTTGAGTAATAACTATGTAAGGAGATGATGACACTATTAATTTTAAATGAAATTCCTTTAATTAAATACGTAGAACAGTTTTAAAAACTGATAAGCATTTCGGTCGGTATTCTCAAACGATGTTTAACTCTAATCACTGGTTAAATCGCAATTTAACCGCCCGCTAAAATAAAGGCAATTCTCAAAGCATGTTCAACTTTAAGCGCTGTTTAAATTTTAGCCAAACATCTCTAAAACGTCGTTAAACTTAGACTTGGTCCGGGGTAGTTTAAGGTGTGTTTAATTTTACGCTTTCATCAAGTGCCTTTTCAACTATGATGTGATACTCGATTTTAGACCAGCTGTCTCCTCTATTTCTCTTGTCTTTCTTTTCAGAGCCTTGAGTTGATTTCTTCTCGTCCATTTTTCTTTTGTTTCTATTTATATGCTCACGTGTATCTGTTATCAGAAGGCCTACATGTATAGATAGTATTGACTGATAGCAAGTGCAGCAGAGCGACATACAACAGTTTAAATAGGCCCGCGCCCTTTAAACAAATTTTGAAGCTCTTGCATAGCGCAACATTCTTGAAACTTGCCCGTGGACTTCCTCTGCGTAGCATTTAAAACTACGGAAGGCATTATTTGACATTTAAATATTGTTGATATGCACGTAATATTATAGGCGAATATAATGCACAGTTCGGTGGATGCTATTTACGGCGTTTAAATATCGTGGTTAGCTGACTTTAGACTTGTTAAAATATTTAAACTGCGGTTTTTTACACTGTGCATTTAGCTAACCACAGTTTAGGCCTAACCACCGTTTATTTTAAACATCGTTTGAGAATACAGCCCTTCATCCTTACTCTTAAGTATTTAAAATATAGAGACAGCGTGAAATGTTGCTCATTGACCTAAAAAGCTTAGAAAGTTATCCACTGGTAGAGGTACTCATTTTACAAGAGTTATTACATGGAAGTAAGAAAACGACAATAAGAACAGCCAAAATATTTTTGGTACCTCCTTGAGGAAGCATTTCAACAATGAGTGCAGATGCTGAGTGCATATTGATGTTAGCGTTATACATCACAAACTCCAACAACACGGCGCGCGTTTGCCGATCGATCCACATTGAGTCTCGTAGGTAAGACGCCACTGCATAACTTTCAGTCAGAGAGGTTCCCAGTTCTATAGCATACCCGCTACCAGGGTATATGGCGTAGCCACCCCATATGGCTGAGGAGTTCAGTTCTGAAGCTTTCCGAAATTGCCATGCACGTTTGAATCCTTCTGAATAATCCGACGGAGCTGAAATAATGCAATATAATGACCAGAGGATGATTAATAATATAAGAATATCTAGTTTTGTAATATGAATGTGCTTCAAGTATATATTGGACTCATTTAATTTTGTATGAAAGCAAATTCATTATAGGTCTATATTCATTATATTGGACAATGTAGAGCATCTAAGCCTTTCTTAAAATACAACAATGGTTGTTACAGTCGACATCAAATATTCTCCGAAATTATATTCTTCCTTAAAGGCTGACTCAGAGATTTTTTCGTGTATTCTATTAAAAATAGTCAACTAGAACTAAAGATAGTCACATACACTGCCCAATTCCAAAGTTTGAGATGAATCGGATCTTTCGTTTCCGCGCAGTAAACATTTATGTGTAGTATACAGCGCCATAGGCTACTGTGTATAACAAAAATTTCGGATCCGGAAAATTATAACAGAGTTGTTATTTTCTATATGAAGGACTTCGATTTGAGCTTAGCTATTTCACACAGTGATTAGTATATGGACAAGCATTATGTATATGCAATAAACACAATGGGCCGTATTCTCAAACGATGTTTAAAATAAACGGTGGTTAGGCCTAAACTGTGGTTAGCTAAACGCACTGTTTAAAAAACCGCAGGTTAAATATGTTAACAAGTCGTTTAGCTAACCACTGTATTTAAACGCCGTAAATATCATCCACCGAACTGTGACTTATCTTCGCCTATATCATTACGTGTGCGTGAACAATATTTATATGTCAGACAATGCCCTCCGTAGTTGTGAATGCAATACAGGAAGCCCACGTGTAAATTCCAAGAATGTCGCGTTACGCATGGAGCTTTAGAATTTGTTAATGATTGCAGACAAAAACCCCGGGCCTATTAAACGTTTTATGTCGTCCTGGTCCCACTTGCTTTCATTCAATACTAAAAACAGGTAAACACGAGCATGAAAAGAGAAGCAAAGGAAAATGGACAGAAGAAATTCAACTGAGGAATCGGAAAAGAAAATCAAGAGAAATGATGTAACTGGACTAAACCACGAGTATGACATTAGAGTGAAAATATCAGACATTTGATGAAAACGTGAAGTAAACACGCCTTAAACTCCCCCGGACCAAGTCTAAGTTTACCAACGTTTGAGGCATGTTTAACGATGTTCGGCTAAAATTAAACCGCGTTTAAAGTAACCATGCTTTGAGAAAGCGTTATTTTAGGCGGGCGTTTTAAATTGGCGAATTTTAACCAGTGATTTAGCGTGTAAACATGTTGAGAATCGCGGCCAATTGTTTGTAAATTGAGGCCGCCCTCCTCGGGAAATCTCTGAGGCAGCCTATAAACCTATCCACACATTGAAAAATTTCCCTCCCTACCTGATTCATTGACAGGTGTGTCCAATACTCATCAAAGTTACTGTCCTCCGCATCAAGCGGATTAAATGAATCCAGCGATCGTGAACAAGCTTTTTTCATTCAGGGGTAGAGATGCAGCTATCTGTAATAATGTAATGATAATAGTTTATCAATGTGAGGGAGGTCTTATGCTTTATAAAAATACAAAGTGACAATGTAATTAAAGAAAAGCAAGCAAAAACAAAAATGTATCCAATACCATTAACATAGGGTACTGGCGAGTTCAAAGTCCAATGCAGCCTGTAAAAAGTTTACACTTACATACTGCCCAATGGAATAATGAGTTAAAATATATTACGTGCCATTAGAGCAGAGAAAACTCCATATGAAGTCATGTTTGCTGTTAAAAAATTGATGGGGCACCATAAAACCTCAAATATAATCGAAAGTAACACCCATGTGACCTTTACCACGTTTTGTCAAATGTAAGAAGATGGATTGTTTCTCTTTCCAGTACGATAAACCATGTGGATGACCAATCCGGGCCAACAGCAATTGTTGCAGTTCCCTACATCATAATGCGGTAGCGCTGTATTCAACTGCAGTATCCCGTTTATCATACTGCAGTATCCCTGTATTCATAATGTGGTATCCCTGTATTCATAATGTGGTATCCCTGTATTCATACTGCGGTGTCGCTGTATTCATACTGCAGTATCACCTGTATTCATACTACAGTATCCCTGTATTAATACTGCGGTATCCCTGTATTCATAATGTGGTATCCCTGTATTCATACTGCAGTTATCCGTTACTTGTATTCATACGGCAGTATTACCGGTATTCATACTGGGGATACTGCAGGTACCTTGTATTCATTACTGCAGTATCCCTGTATTCATACTGCAGTGTCTGTATTCATACTGTAGTATCCCTGTATTAATACTGCAGTCCCTTTTTCATACTGCAGTATCCCTGATCATACTGCGGTATATGTATTCTACTTGGGTATTAATCCCGTATTTTCATACTTGCGGTATCACTATATTCATACTGCGGTGATATCACTTGTATTTTTCCCATACGGCGGTATCCCGTATCATACTGCGGTATCCCTGTAGCCATACGGCCGATATCCCTGTATTCATACTGCAGTATCCCTGTATTCATACTACAGTTTTTACCCTGTATTCAGACTTCGGTATCCCTGTATTCATAATGTGGTATCCCTGTATTCATACTGCGTTATCAGTTGTCCTTGTATTCATCCTGCAAGTATCCCGCGTATTCATACTGGGATACTGCAGTATGCTTGTATTCATACTGCAGTATCCCTGTATTCATAATGTGGTATCCCTGTATTCATAATGTGGTATCCCTGTATTCATACTGCGTTATCCCTGTTGTATTCATCATGTGGTATCCCTTGTATTCATACTGACAGTATCCGTATCTTGTATCATACTGAAAGTATCCCTGTATTCATAATGTGGTATCCCTGTATTCATAATGTGGTATCCCTGTATTCATACTGCGTTATCCCTGTATTCATACTGCAGTGTCTCTGCATTCATACTGCTGTATCCCTGTTTACTTATACTGGGATGGATGTCCCGCTATTGGGGATCACGCATTGCCTTGCTATTCACGATCTATTATAATAACTAGTACTGCAATCCACGCATTGAACAATCAAGTCAGCGGGGAAATTTTGAACCCATCGCCGCTAGAGGGTCCCAATGCATTAAAACGCTAGGGGATTTGTTGAATAGCAAAATAAGAGGAGCATACATGTACATTCACCATCAAGTATTATTTAATTATTAAAAATACAATTTCTTAAAAAAAATAAAAATACAATGTCCCCCAAACGTAAAACACACATGATTTACATGAAGCCTTTTTTGTTAAGCTAAAGCGAATCTCACATTCGTGATTTGCTTTCAAGGGACTGTCAAAGATGTGTTTGTTTTTTATGGTCAATAATCTTCCGCAAACAGTAAAGCGCCCACAAGGACAGTTGCTATTTATTTACAACTTATCATTGAGTCAGCATTACCTCTCTTTATTCGAAACTGTCTGAACCTTGCTGACCCAACAAATGCATCTGCTGATCTGTCTATTAATTGTTGAGTCTTTGGAGTCGTGTCCGGTTCACCATTGTACCACGTATGTGGATACATCGTCGGCAAGAAAACATTTTCTGTGTAGTTCCAGAACTGATCTTTGGTCAAAATCTGGTGGGTGGATAAATTTTTAATCCAGACCGATTTTTAAAACTTAGGCCATAATTAGTAACTTTTGAACTTCTTACAAATATGTAGGTGTATAGTTTGAGGATAAAACTGTTAGACATAGGATGTGGATGTAGTCATGTTATCGTCACGATCTTCCAAACAGGCCAATCGACCAAAAGTCACCTTTCGAGATATCGGCGATTGAAAGTTTTAAAAGGAATGATGAACTGGCACTCTAAAATTGAAAATTTTAGGAAAATGATTTTATGTGTACATTGTGGACATGGAAACGTTCTTCATTTTGAGGACGCGTTCAATTCAAGTATCCTTGTTTCCTTGTCAAATTTAATTATAAAGTGAGGGGTCTGTTCGCCAAAAACTAAAAAAACGTTCCTCTGTTTTCTATGTCAAGGAGACCAATACGCATGGTCTGTTTGGCGTACTCAAAAAGAGTCGATCGATCGCCTCAGACGGTGGTAATGAACACGTTGAACAACTGTTACCTGCGGAGGCGCAGAAATGACTATGGCTTTTGTATGATTTTCTAAGCGTCATAACTCTTACCCAGGAAAAATATACCAATGAAGCTAGAAGCGGACTGATGACGTTCGATTTTATTTATTTTGTAATGAATTGATTTGAATCAAATACTATACTTATGTAAAAATAGATGACATCAAGAGTATTGAATATATTAATTTGAATGGAAATCTGTAAAAGTTGTATTTTACGGGGGGTTGTTGGGTTTTGTTAGCAGAATTTGCTGCCAGAATTTTCTTGTAAAATGTATAGTATTTTTCCTTGTAAACCTTAGTACTTAATAGATTAATTGAAAATTCATTAATAATGTACGAGTAATATTGATACTCGAAAAAAAATCGAATAAAAGGTCCAGTTGTAGCGTTTTATACGCCTGGTAAATTGAACATAAAATTTACAGTATCTTGCTGTATTTCCAAATTGCAGCATCGGCCTACATGTGTAAGTACACTAAGGACATCCAAAGTGTATGTCTAACGTTTGAAAGCCTGGGTTTTATGAATTATTGGACATAATAACGTCCATAAACGTTAAGTGGAAGAAGTTGTGATTTACCTGTTTATTGCTTGAAGGTGTATATTTTGATACTTTTGGCAGAGTAAAAGGAATCAAAGATCACTATTCAGAAGAAAGCTTTATCTTACTATCAAGTCATTTATATTTGTATTAATTTTACGAGGCGTTCGGACGAAAATCATTTTAATTCTAATGATCGACACATACAACACGTATTTTAGAATTAATACTTTTATTTTCAATAAAATAAAAAAAACAAACTAAAAACAACTCTCACTTAAAATAAATACAAGATTCATGTAGACTTACTACTTTCAAATAACGAAAACTATAGGAAGAATATATTGGCAATTAGTGTCAAATGATGTTCTAAAATCGTAAAAACAGACGACTTCGGAGTGTCTATTGGTACAATTTGAAATGTTACTGAAATTGACATTCTCATGGATATTATTTGATTTTTGTCATCAAACAGACCATTGCGTATGTGTTTCACCTTTGGAGTCTCACACTCGTACAGTATAGTTGAAAACATTCTATGAGTAAAACACAAACCATTTTGAGGTTAAGATGGCAGTTTGCCGACATTTCTACTGCGGTGCTCAATGGTTAACTTGTATCTACTCAATAAAATGAGGTGTAATCGGGTTGCATTCAATTATATTGGGTAATTTCAATGAGTAATCTTTTAATGTACCATTAATCATGTATTTTAATTGAGATGGGGGATAATGAGAATAATAATTTTTCTACATACACTGCAAAAACTAGGGTGTTAAAATTAAAACCGCCGGTGTTCTAGGAGGGTCACACCAATAGGATGTCAAAATTCAACACATTTGGTATTATTTTAACACCCTATTGTGTTATTTTAACACTAAATAGTGTTAAAATAACACCAAAGGTGTTGAATTTTGACACCCTCTTGGTGTGGTCCTCCTATAACACCGGCGGTGTTAATTTTAACACCCTATGTTTTGCAGTGTGTACTCAAAATCACATTACTTAATTGCGCTTATTTAGTAATTACACAGAGAAATGATCAAGTTAGTTTAATTATTAATCAACTAAGTTGCAGAAACTTAAAATAATATCGTAGGTATGTGGGGAAATATAGCAAAGAAAAGAGGAAAAGCGAAAACGATTTTGAGGTACTATGTTTTACATTTCATTATTGATCTTAATTTGGCTGTAAATTAATCATGTAAGCAACTTTTATACATGTAAGCCTATCTAACTGGGAATCGAACCTGGGACCCTCTGATATGAACCAAAATACCTAACCACGATACTATGCTATCTTTTATCCAAGGAATATATAAGAACATTTAATTATATGCATTACTTTCCTTTCAAATTAATACATTGCAAATTAAAATGAACAAATATCTTACCAAAACGTGAAAGGGTTTCAACAAGAAGGTTTTGAACTATCTATAATTTTTTTTTCAATAAAAAAATTGAAGTGAAAATAAGTTACTACATTAGTGCTTTTTTGTGACCTTTCTGGTGTTACAAATTGTCTTGTTGTTGTTATAACTTTGGATTACTAACATAGCTGATTTGAATCTTTTTTACTTAATTACAGCTTCAACAATCAATTTCCAGGAACAGGTGTAAACTGAGTAATTGTTACTATTTTTGCACAATTTACCGTAACTTAATACATGTATGTTTGTGTTAACATTTCTCAAATTATTCTCATGAAACGTATAGTTGTATCATCACAAAATAAAACAAAAATAACTATTATGTCTAAAACAATAAAAAAATAATAAAATAAAACTCAACGGGCGCGATTCAAAACTGAAAAAACGTAGGCTCCTTTTTGCCGTGCTCAGCGACAGGATCGTCACTTAGACAGTCAAGACATCTTACAATCTTCGTCCTAGTAAAGAACACAGCTAAAAATGCATATTTTTGTTTAAACTTATTACCACTACTAACATGCATCTTGTATTTGACGAAATAACGTGCGCTGTAAAAATTACAGCGGACTTCACAATAAAAAGGATCAGAAAAAGACAATACTTGGCCGTAATTTAAAAATCAAGCAAAATACGTTTTTGTCCAATTTTCCAGGCCTATTACGACAGAGAGGCTCCTATTTGAACTTTGAATTATATCAACATTATTATGCACTATTATGGATTTTGCAATTATAGGTTATTTACAGAAAAAAATACTGTAAATCTTACAGGAAAACACTGGCAGCAATTCTGCCAACAAAATCCCATAAACTACAGCTTTTAGAGTTTCTATCCAATCTATTTACCGTTTAATGCATTATGTTTTACCAAAATTAAAGGTCCATGGTCGGATCACTAATAGCCTCGTGGTCAAAATGTGGTCAAGTGGTCAAAGTTTGGTTATCAGAAGAAAGCTACTATTTTTCTCATTTACCCTGTGTGAAATATTAGGGCTAAAGAATGTTTGGTTTGGATGTTATGAGCGAAAATATGCCCCATTCGGTCGACCAATATTAGTTCTACATAGTACTCTATGGGGATTACAAAATAATGTTTTTAGCTCTCATTTCAAAACGGGTTGAAATATCGGCGGGAAACTTTACAGATAGGGTTTTGAGGTCAGTGCTTTTTATTTTCAACACATTCACAATCTCTGTAATAACTCGCCAAATATATGTTTTTCAGTGTTTTGATTAAATCAATTTTTACAGTATACTGCAATTTCACAGTAATTATTTGGCAAAATTGTTGTCAGTAAAATACTGCAAAAAATTATATTTTTAGTGTGGCAAAATCGTCTCAGATACAGCTACACACATTGTACTAATATAAACTTCGACCAGACTTCATCGGTCACTTTATAAGTTGTCGTACGTTGTTCGGGTAAAGCAAACAGACGAATGCAGATTGGTCTGTTTGGAAGACTTTCATTTGGCGTTTGGGTATGATTTCCAAAAGTTAAAAATCTATTATATCTACAAATTGGAATGTTATTTTTGCTCAATATTTGGTATATGAAAATAGCTTGTGATATATTATCATAATATGCAAAAAACTCAATTTCGCCAAAATGGTCGATTGGCCTGTTTGGAAGACTCATGACTATATATAAAGACGTGCATTTATCAAATTGGTTCCACTGTGCTGCTCACGTTAATTAGTCTTCGCATGGTTAATAATCTCTTCGTAATAATCTCTGTTTAGAACGACTGCTTTTTACTTCTTGTATTTGTTTGTTTTAAGAGGATGGTGTAGCATTTTGTTAAGAGCTTCCAACAACTCCAATTATATTTAATATAACAGAAATATATTCACATCTGTTTCTCAAAATAACATATGATAAATGTGATTTAACCTTATCAAATTGCATTCTCCCATGATAAGCGGATTTTATGAACATGTCTTCCAGTGACTTGTTAACGTAGAAAGCGGACGCGTCCCTTTCTCCAAAGGCGATCAGCATGGTGACATTCAAGAAGACAATGTAGAAGATAATTTCTTTCAGGATCTTCTGCATTTGCATTTCCTTGAATCTGTATCGTAATAAATAACACTTCGAGATAAAGTAGGTATTTGTATTATGCATATGAAAACAAGCTTCAAACATTGTTAGTTATAATTTCGAGACAGAATACGAGGTTATGCTAAACGATACGTTTTAGGTAAATACAGTATCGGTAAACTCTGTGATTCACATATAACCTTGTTTCTCGTGCTTGTTTGATAGCTTCCTCATCTGGTTTTACTACTTTTTCTTCATCTTCCTCTTCAATCACTCCCTCCATCTCAGCCATTTTCTGGGGATCATTGAGCTCTTCTTCTGTAAGTCTTCGATGTAACCACTCTTCATCATCTTGAAGATGTGGCGCTGATTCATCAGCATCCTCTTTCTCCGGATCACGGAAGATCAAAGAAACAAACATGGCGATTAGCAGAACCTGAAATTAAATCAAATATTAACTTTGCTCTAAGATTAAACAAAATCCAAGATTGTTTCTAATAGGTGGCCCTACTTCTGAAATGCGGAATGCTTTATTTTCCTGAATACAAGTTACCATCAAATATGCCTAAAACTACCAGTGTTGGTGGTTAAAACATTTACAAGGTATATCGCCAATAACAGATATTGTTTTATGACGGAGTTGATTTTAAATCACGTTAATAAAAGATTGAAATACTCCTTCGCAATCTTTTTGGGTATTATGTTGACAAAAATACAGATTTTGGTGAATTTTACAAATAAAAGTTAATGTGGAAAATTTTCTCCAAAAATGAAATGCAGGTAACATATTTATCATGATCTCCTTATCCGTTAAACATGATCAAAATTAGTAAAAATTCGTCATTTTCCGGTTTTGCGTTCATAGACCAAAACTGTTGCCGTTCTCTATAATAGGCCTAACTGTAAGTTGGACTCATACGAGGGGTGAAGACCCTTTGCATTGGCGATGAGGGTCTTCATTCGAAATCATAAAGACGGATGCATGGACGGACGGACAGAGAAACTGCGAAAATAGTATGTCACAATATTGTTCGCTGGTTAATAGGGTGGGGGCTGTTATCCACCTTTCGATGTTACATACCAAATCGTTTTTGTTTTAATTAATATAATAGTTGCTTAAAGTAAAAAATACAGCATATTAGTAAGAACGAAATGGCTGAAATATACTTATTACCGGTGGTAATGAGGGGTTACCCGTTGTCAGCATAAACGTGTTTCACTGGCTGGGTTATAGGGTTGCCTCCATAGAATACTTTTAATTAGAGCAATTGTTTAATCAATTTACACAAGAAAGAAGTGGTTTATTAAAAACATGTATTGCTTTGTCTTCATTAGCAAACTAATAACATACTATGTGATACTATTTTCAGTTTTTCAAAAGGGAGGTTATGCTTCTGTATATCGACGCGACATAAATAATTCCTCGATAATATTATTAATTTTTCCTTCATGATTTCTTATTCTCTTTTAAAATGCTTAATGGTTTATTTAAATCATGTTAGCATGTATCGGTAACCCGTAAACAACATGAAGTTAAAGTAAGTTTAAGGCAGTTGCTGCCCAATGCAACTCCAAAAGCATAACGACATTTTCCGAAGGTTTCGTTGTGTTCTAGGATTGTCTTTGGAAAATATCTAACCAGCATGCTTCTCTATCATTAAGATTTTGATAAGTGCTTACTTTTAAAGGCTGTGTAAAGAAAATATCCTGTATGAGAGAGATCAGTATCGATGTCAACCACTCGGTGGCCTTTTGTTTTCCAAAGGTTCCTGCCACCTCGATTACCATCCAGCATGATACACCGATAGACAGTACAATCAGAATCCAGCCAACTATCACGAAACCCCACGGCAATTCAAACTTCTTTTTCTTCCTCTTGGTCTTTTTGAATCCAAGAACAGGGGCCATCTCAATGTTCGTGCTTGTTTGGTGGTCTTCTGATACCGATGATTTAGTACAGTTGGCTTTGTTGGTGTTTT